>SKCR01049536.1:0-78877 GCA_019454045.1 Zanthoxylum bungeanum | reverse complement strand
TGCTATCCTCCATCTTTTTCATCCAGTCCATTACCGGACCTCCTGATTGCGGATTTCCGTCTTCCGCCATTTGTCTTATCACGCGAACTGCTTTTTGTTAAAGTTCCCCACAGACGGCGCCAACTGTTGACGGTGGATTTTGGCCTCGGGATAATATAGGAATATCACCTCCGAGGGAATCCTCCTTCAACTGTGAATTTGTTTGGTTATGGGGAACCAAAGGCAAATTTAGCGGAAAACAAGAAAATACGCCAATCAGACAAGGTGATTTAACGTGGTCGGTGGACTTTGAGATCCGACCTACGTCCACGGACAAGAACAGGGTGGTACTCTTTTTATTACTCAAATGCACCTCTCAGGCCTTTACTTTGCTCTTACAAATCGGAACTTTATGACTCTAATCTTTCACTCTTGTGATGATTTTCAGATGTCCTTTACACATGCTCTACCCTTCTATTTATAATAATACAGAAATCAGATTCCTATTTGTATAAGAAATCCTATTGGACTCAATCTTCTCTTTTTGTAGGGTTTCCTGATCCGGTGCTGCCTTCTCCTTCCGTATTCCCTTTTGGATTCCGACTCATTCTCCTTGCGAGAGTAGGATATCTCTCTTATCTTATCCATAAGAATGGAGTGCTGTTGTCTTGGACAGTCCCGTTGTCTGGTCGGTCTTAATGAGGTCGGCCATGACAATCTTTTATGCTGAGAGCGTTCCTGCCGACATCTATAGTGCTCGGTCATCTGAACCATAGTGGTCGGTCCTTCACATGAACTGGTCGGATCGGCTACATGATTTTAGCCAGACAGAGAATTTACCCTTTTTCCCTTGTCGTGCTGTCTTAAATCCCGTAGTGCCTGAAAACACCATCAACAATATATATACATTGATGTTCAGAATCTGTTTTGAACAAGATACTGACTTCAGTTGAGATTAATCTGTGAATTGGAAACGAGACGAAAGTCGCTGTTTCAACCGTAGATACCTAATTTTGGAACTACCCTTCGGGTGTGTACCTAAATTTGGAAACTGTTATAATGTAACTAGTTTGACTAGATACATTATCTTCATATCAGTATTTAACCCGCTGCGGGTGAACCTTTATATTCTATAATACTAAAGTGTTTTATTATATAAAGATTATATTGAGATAAACACATTAGATGTGAATAACAAAATTTATATTTTGAATATAAATAAATCTCAAATATATAACATGACAAACAAACAGCTCAAACTGATTTGATCAGAAGAAACTAATAATGGCATTGTTGTATGGGTCGCAATTATACAAGAATCGTATATCCGCACTTTTGAAGAGTGGGTACTAGGACTGATTTTATCCCATTCAAATAAGTCTACGAATCTAGTTTATTGGGCAAAGTGCCTAAAACACCTTTACTTGGTAAAAGTGTAAATACCACCAATCTGTTAGCCCTAGTTCATAGTGAAGCAAGTGGGCCTATGTCTAGCTAGGCTAGAAGTGGATATGAATATTGTTGGACAATTATGACCCATAGCGTTACTATTTGTGCAGATCATTGTGTTGTTGTACAAATTAACTATGTGACAAAGGAGATTGCACTCTTATCATTTGTGATTAGATCACCTAGATGTATAAATGATTAGAGGTCCCTATGATTTGTTCCTGGACAGAGAATGATATGAGACAGTATCAGTCCATGAAGGATAAATCATTAAATATCCCTAGTCAGAGTATTATTGAGATTGGACATCGATAAATACGTAAAAGACTAGTATTACACTCGTGCGCATTTGTGAGAGCACAACAGCATAGTTCTCATATATTTGGGTATAGGATACTCATGCAAGTGTAATAGGAGGTTGTGTTTTACCGATGGTACGGGAAACAGCTTCGCTATGGATAAGACCCCCGCAGAATCCCATTGGTAGTATGATTATGTGTCTATGGGAGTCTGCAATCAGGGTAGGTGTATTTTTTCTTAACCTGAGACTTGCACCGCTAATCCATACGACAATCAATATACTTTGGTTGAGGTCGTCCAGGGCTTTAACCGGTTCTGTGTACGCCGATATTGGGTATATTGAGAATCGTAGTGTGTTGGGTGTGATGTCAAGACGGAAGTGTCACTCCAGTCATTTGGAGATGATGGTCATGTAGGATACGGTACTAGTACTCTTAAATGCTGCAACTATCGGGATAAAATGACAAGGTCAGGTTTATCCAATTATAGAGACTAGTCACCAGACATCCGACATGTGCTTCGTACGGGGCAGACACATTTTCAGCCCCAGACCTAGCACGTGATCATCCGATGCTGGACAGAAATACGCAATACTACGGTATACTACGCTTGATACAGATCCTTTATTCATGTAAGGATGTTTCCGGAGAATTCGGGAGGCATGGTGCTTTGCTAGAGGCCAACCTTGTCTTGTAATTCGGTATAAAATGTAGTACGAGGTACTTATGTGTTCGGATAGTCCGACGACCGAATTCACTGCCAACATATCCGGGGATCTCATGGGTCACTTCCCAAAGATTCACCGATGACGTATAACTCGCACTCTAAATTAATCTTGGATTAATTAGAAGAGAGAGAAAATTAATCTGGGATTAATTGCGGAGATATTTCATCTGGGATAAAATATCATTTAAAGAGAGATAACGATTAATTTGGAATTAATCGGTAAATTAATATATTTGATATATTAAATGAAATTGGATTTCGACGCAGAATTAAAATTAGATTTTAATTCGGGCGAACAAATTAATTTGGAATTAATTTGTTAGCAATGTGAATAGTGATTTCGCTAGGCGTAATCATTTAATTACAACGCAACGGTAAATTCGTTAATTTAGAATTAGCGAACCCGAGCCCGAGATAATTTGCGAGCGCATTAGTATTTCGAATTCGAGTGCGGCAAATCAAATCAAGCGTCAAATCGCTAGTAGCATCTAGCGTCACATCAAGCATCAAATCATGTCACTTTGAGTGATGTGACAATTGATTGGATTGATTGATTGACAAAGACTTGATGTTGTTTGTTTGAATGGTTTTTGGCTTTTATTTGTTTGACTTTATAAAGCCAAATTCACATGAAATGCTTGTGAAATTCATATGAGTGTATATATTACACAAATTTGGAAATTCAACCAACATTCTCTCTTTCTTTCATCTTTCTCTTCACGCCCAAAGTGGCTTAATTTTCTGTTTTCTGGTTTTTGAAACCGTGAGCAGTGAGGGGAGCAAGAGTGTGGTTTTGTGGCAAAATCACAAGTGCTAGCACACTTACGAGATATGCGAAGGTGATAGGGAAGCTCACCCATGAGCCGGGAACCGTTTGACGAAGCTTGGAGCTTGATTCTTGGAGCTCAAAACCGAAACCAGTGAGGGAAAAATCTGCACTGCAGTTCGCCAAAAACCAGTGAGCATTTTGGAGTTTTTGTTGTCTCCGCGTCGCTCAACCGATTGATGTAAGTATTCCGCAACTTCGTCGATGTGTATTCACAATGTTTTTCATGCTTATAATCGATCTGGGACCTAATTAGAAACCAACAATGGCATCAAGAGCCTAGGTTTGAGCATGAAAATTTTAGGGCTTAAAATTTGGGTAATTTGTTTTCAAGCATGATTTTGTGAAATTAGATGAATGAGTATGATTAAAACATGTTGAATTGAAGATTGATTAGATCAATTTCATGAAAATTGATTTGGAATAATTTTCCCCAAAATTTGGATGTTGGCCGAATACATTAGGATTTTTTGAATTCTTGGAATTTTTGATTTTGATTCATTGGATGAGTTGGAATCATGTTGGATAATGTTAATTTAAGATTGAATTGGATTGAATTTTGAATTGAGCATATATCCAAAATTCCTTATGTTGGCCGAATGCCTTAAGTCCTAATGGTCTTGGTGATTTTTTTATTTTTTTCATTGGATGACTTGAATCAATTGGAAATGTGGATTTAATGTTAATTTGGATTTGATTGGATTGAATTCGGAATTGATATAAAATTCCTTGTATTTGCCGAGACTTTATGGAGCATGTATTGGGTTTGATTTGATGAAATATGTTGGACATGTTTTGTTGATGATTAGCATGATTAATTGTGTATATTGATGTTTTAGAAATGTTAATTTGGGTAATTAATCATGTGATACACTTTGGTAATTAAATTGGAAATTTGGAATTTGTAATTTAATTATTTAATTATTTGGGCCTAATTTTGGAAATTGGACTTTTAAAGTTGTTATTGGGCTTGTTGGGCTTTGTTGTACAAAGTTGGGTTTAGGCAAATTGGATTGGATCCAATTGGGCCCAAAACCGCTTCCATGAAGCCCAATGCGACTAAATGGACTTTAAAGTTTAATTGGGCCTAATGGGCCAAAATTGATTTATGGGCTTATGGGGTAACTCCTGGATTGGATTTGGCTATTCGGTTTGACCCGAGTTGACCAAAAGTCCATGCCTCAAGAAATCAATTAAAAGCCCATTGGACTTTAATTAAATTGACGTTGGACGTTAATCAAGTTTTGAGACCCGTAACGATTAAATTTGGAATTTAAGTCGTAAAAGTTCATTATTAAAGTGTAGTATTTAATTTGGAATTAAATAGCGAATTAGAATTGAATGCATATTAAATTGGATTTAATGATGTAGTTTAGTTTAATTCGAGAATTCATACTTTGAGTACTTATTCGCAAAGACGAGTTTAACTCGCACAAAATCAAATCGTTGTTTGAACATTGGATGATCACTAATTATCAGATTAATAATTTGATTAGATTGATTGATAACATGCTTGTGTGAATACATGATTGCGATGCATGAATAATCTATATCGGATGGATATTAGATGGGTGGGGCAATTTTGGAAATTGTAATAAATTCGATTTATTAAATTGGACCTGCGTGTCCAGCCTTATTACCTCTCATTTCATTGTATTCTCTTCTCACCTATTCCCCTCAATGTAAATGAGGTTTCTTTAGAAGTGTAGTGTAACGGGTAGAAGTAGATGTTTGTGCTAGCGGGAGAGAGAAAGTGAGAGATTTGATCTAGGATCAATTGTGTAAAGTATCCATCCGCATATCATTATTACTTTTCATATACGCTTTATTATGTGTTTAGAATGCATGTTTAAGGGTGTATGATGATGAGACCTTAACAAAGGTAATAAATTGGTTGCCAATTTGCAACGGGAAAAACCCTCACTAAATATTAAGCGCTTTTCCTTCCATTGAGTGATTCTCACTCAAGATCTAAGACGGCATTGGTTTGTTGGCCAAAGTCAAGGCCTTTGTCTGTCGAAGATGTGTTTGAATCACGAGTCACGAAGGCTTTGTTACATGTCAGTGTTTGTCCAAGTTGTGGTTTGTTGGCCAAAGTCAAGATCACTTCTTGTCCATCGACATTGATTACGAAGCTTTCCATGGTCAATGGGTCGCGCTTGACTGGGATCACTGAGTTTGTTGTGCCAAAGCCAAGGCTTAGTTGATTCAGAGGAAAAAGGTTTGGTAATACATTGGATGTATTGGCGTATATAAGATATATGTTTCGGACTTGGATGTCCCCCTACCGGATCTAGGAATTGGATTGGATCCAATCGATCTTAGAGATCTACCTAGTTAATTATCATACAATTTGTTGGCCAAAGTCAAGATTATGTGATATTTAACGGGATCCTAGCCCACTAGGAAACGCGGTTTCCCGAGTACTCGACAGAGGGTTAGAGGCTCGCCGAAAAATAGTGGGAGGCAAGAATTGAATTTGCAATATTCGTTCAATTACTTGCCATACGCGCTCAAACAAATATCAATTCGTCAAATAAATTAAATGTTAGTTGGACTAATATTTAAATTGTTGTTTTAATAAATAGTTGGACTGTATAAAAAAATTCATCTATAAGTGATTATATAATTGGATTATGATAATCAATATATTGATTTAATTAATTATAGTTGATTAAATAGTTGGACTATTGTAATCATTATAATAAATAGTACCTGAAATAATTGATTAAATAGTTGGACTATTAAAATCTAGAGATATTGAAAGGTTGGACATTTAAAATATAATCTGGGATTAAAATATTTTAAATGGTTTAATTTTCAAATTGGGAATTAAATTTCAGGATGGTCCTGGAAATAAATAATAAGTTACTTTATTTTATAAAATAATATTTTATGCCTAAATCCCGGAGTTAAGCAAATAAGTGGAACATGATATTTGGAATATTCATGTAATGATAACTTTAGCGCTTAATCCATTAAGCTTGTCAAGTAGATTCCTTAATTTCTGAATCAGAAATAAGAATTAGATTCTTAAAGTACGATAATGAAATTGAAGGATCTTCAAAGAATCTATCCTTAGAATCTTAGAAGTACTAAATTGCAATACTTAACTCTTGGAGAGTTAATGACTATTCTCAAGGAGATAAAAGTCAAAAATTTGCAATTAGACAAGTAGCGCAAGGCGCACTTAACTTCGATATTCTAGAAGGCCAAGGCTTGGCAAAAGGCTTATGGAGTGTTGAAAAGGGCAAAGGCAAAATCATTTAATCTTCTGGGAAGATAAAGGACATATCCCAAGAAGGAATTGAAGACGAGCAAGGCTCTGACTTCAAATATGTTTGCCAACATTATGTTCACAACTAGTATTGAAATTAGATTTTAAATACTTAGTGTGGTACATATATATATATTGATGTTCAGAATCTGATTTGAACAGGATACTGACTTCAATTGAGATTTAATCTGCGATTTGGAAACGGGATGAAAGTCGATGTTTTAACCGCAGATACCTAAGTTTAGGAACTACCTTGGGTATGTACTTAATTAGGAACTGTTATAATGTAACTAGTTTGACTAGATACATTATCTCTATATCAGTGTTTTAACCCGTTGCGGGTGAACCTTTATATTCTAGAACACTAAAGTGTTTTATTATTTAAAGATGATATTGAGATAAACACATTAGATGTGAATAACAGAATTTATATTTTGAATATAAATAAATCTCGAATATATGTGACAAATAAATAGCTCAACTGAATTTGATCAGATGAAACTTAATTGTGGCATTGTTGTCTGGGACACAATTAAACAAGACTCGTATATCCACACTTTTGAAGAGTGGGTACTCGGACAGATTTGATTCCATTCAAATAAAGTCTACGAATCTAGTTTATTGGGCAAAGTGCCTAAAACACTATTTACTTGGTAAAAGTGTAAATGCCACATATCTGTTAGCCCTAGTTCATAGTGAAGTAAGTGGGCCCATGTCTAGCTATGCTAGATGTGGATATGAATATTTCGTGACCAATACGGATGTGGCATCGCGTTATGGTTGTGTGTTTCTTTTGAAGAACACAAATCGGAAACTTTTAAGCTTCGACACGAAGTGGACAAACAGATCGGCTAAAGTATTAGACCGTCACGGTGAGACCGTAATGGAAAATACTTAAGCAATAAGTTTCTAATATACTTGAAAAAGTAAAGTGTTCTTTCAAAGAGGACTCCCCCGGAACACGTCAGTTTGACGGTGTGTCCGAACAGGATAAACCGAATCTTGTTGGACATGATAAGGTTAATAATGAGTCGCTCTGAGCTACCATTTCCTTCAATGGATACACATAAACAGTGCAAGAACTTATTTTGAATAAGGTTCCATTAAAATCTGTTTGACATATATCATATTAGATATGAACGGGAAAGAAACCCAGTTTCTCATTCCTGATAATTTGGGTATGCTAGGCATATGTTTGGATGATACCAAACTAGAAACCAAATTCGATAAGTGCCAATTGTAGGTTATCCTAGGGATACCATAAGTATTGTACCTATAAATCTCATAAGAGAACAATTAGATTGTTGCTCACCATGCGGTTTTCATAAGAGGAATACCGATATGCAGTGGTAAGTGGGAGGATAGTAAAACTCGATGAAAATCGGAGAAACTATTGCCATTAATCTTAGTATACACAAGAACCGCGTATGTCGGAGAGAGTCAGAAAACAACATGGGGTATAGGTTTCTGATCTCACCTCATAAAGATGTCTATCTTATTGAGGTATACCAACTGACTACGTATGAGGTAGTGATACAAGGTATCGACTTCCTATTATGACAAAGTGTCATGAGTCCGAAATGGATTCCATGTATATCAACATGTTTAGAACTGGTTGATGTACCGCTAGGCATTGTGCCTATTGGTACTTTATAAGTCTTCAAGGAAGACATACATGGATGACAACATACCAACGTACTAAGCTAGGCTTGTAGCGGAAAGGTATCGTTATCAACATTGTGTTGATTACGATTCAACCTTTTACATGTTGCCACGGTGTATCCATTTGGATAATGCTTGCTAAAGCTGTACATTTCATTTATGAAATGTGTCAGTTAAAGATCAAAATCGCTTTCCTGAAAAGGAAACCTTTTGGAGGATGTTTACAACATCCTGGCGGTTTTGTCGTACCAAAACTAGCAAACAAGGTTTGCAGGTTAATAAATCCATGTTTGGATTGAAGCAAGCATAGGTTCTAGGAATTATCGTTTTGATGTAATCATGAATAGTTTATGGTTTAATAAAACAAAAAATGATTCTTGTTTATAAGGAGGTTAGTGGGAGCGCACTGAAAATGAATGACCTATATAAAATAATGATAATATACGTCATTTCTTGGAAATGATATTCCAATAAAATAACTATCGGCGAAAGCTTGGCTTTCGAGAAAATTCTCCGTAGAATTCTTAGGAGAAAACAACCTTTATTCAAGGAATAAAGATCTACAGGGATAGATTAAGTTGTTAACACTCTCTGAGAAATTGTACATTGAAAAATGTACGTGACCTGGTGTCTCATACGCTTTGAGCATATGGATTCACAAACAGGCCAATCCGAGTGATAGTCACTGGATTGAAGTTAAGAACATACTTAGTATCTTAGAGAACTAAGGATGTTGTCTTAATCTGTGGAGAAGGAGAACTTGAAGTGACAGGGATCACTGTAGCAAGTTTCCTAAACGATAAAAGATGACTAAAAGTCACAAATGGTACTATATAGTTTGAATAACGATACAGTGAGCTGGAAATCTTCCATGCAAGATACTGTTACCGAATAAACAACAAATGCGGGTTATTGCTGCAGCTGAAGCAGCAATAGAAGCCTTCTGGGGTCGTAATAATCTAATAAGATTAGATATAGTTCTGTTAGCAGCTGAGCTAGGCGTCAGCACATGCTAAAGAATTAATGGTCTCATCAATGATCCAGATACATACTTCGACTATTCATCTGATTCGTTCGGATCATACATCGTGGCGATGTGATGATCGTATAAATCGCATCAGACAAAAATCATACAAATCCGCTGACGAAAGCATTCTCAGCAGTTTGAGCCAACCGTACATAGTTCGGGTGTCAGAGACTCGAGTGACTGGCTATAGGCCAAGTGGGAGATTGTTGGACAATTATGACCCATAGCGTCACTATTTGTACAGATCATTGTGTTGTTGTACAAATTAACTATGTGACAAAGGAGATTGCACTCTTATCATTTGTGATTAGATCACCTAAATGTATAAATGATGAGAGGTCCCTATGATTTGTTCCTGGACTGAGAATGATATGAGACAGTATCAGTCCACGAAGGATAAATCATTAAATATCCCTAGTCAGAGTATTATCGAGATTGGACATCGATAAATACGTAAAATACTAGTATTACACTTGTGCGCGTTTGTGAGAGCACAACGACATAGTTCTCATATATTTGGGTATATGATACTCATGCAAGTGTAATAGGAGGTTGTGTTTTACCGATGGTACGGGAAACAGCTTCGCTATGGATAAGACCCCCGCATAATCTCATTGGTAGTATGATTATGTGTCTATGGGAGTCTGCAATCAGGGTATGTGTATTTGGTCTTAACCTGAGACTTGTTCCGCTAATGCATACGACAATCAATATACCTTGGTTGAGGTCGTCCAGGGCTTTAACCGGTTCTGTGTACGCTGATATTGGGTATATTGAGAATCGTAGTGTGTTGGGTGTGATGTCAAGACGGAAGTGTCACTCCAGTCATTTGGAGATGATGGTCACGTAGGGTACGGTACTAGTACTCTTAAATGCTGCAGCTATCGGGATAAAATGACAAGGTCAGGTTTATCCGATTATAGAGACTAGTCACCAGACATCCGACATGTGCTTCGTACGGGGCAGACACATTTCCAGCCCCAGGCCTAGCACGTGATCATCCGATGCTGGACAGAAATACGCAATACTACGGTATACTACGCTTGATACAGATCCTTTATTCCTGTAAGGATGTTTCCGGAGAATTGGGGAGGCATGGCGCTTTGCTAGAGGCCAACCTTGTCTTGTAATTCGGTATAAACGTAGTACGAGGTACTTACGTGTTCGGATAGTCCGACGACCGAATTCACTGCCAACATATCCGGGGATCTCATGGGTCACTTCCCAAAGATTCACCAATGACGTATAACTCGCACTCTAAATTAATCTTGGATTAATTAGAAGAGAGAGAAAATTAATCTGGGATTAATTGCGGAGATATTTCATCTGGGATAAAATATTAGATAACGATTAATTTGGAATTAATCAGTAAATTATATATTTGATATATTAATTTAACGTTGGATTTCGACGCAGAATTAAAATTAGATTTTAATTCGGGCGAACGAATTAATTTGGAATTAATTCGTTAGCAACGTGAATAGTGATTTCGCTAGGCGTAATCATTAATTACAACGCAACGGTAAATTCGTTAATTTAGAATTAGCGAACCCGAGCCCGAGATAATTGCGAGCGCATTCGCATTTCGAATTTGAGTGCGGCAAATCAAATCAAGCGTCAAATCACTAGTAGCATCTAGCGTCACATCAAGCGTCAAATCATGTCACTTTGAGTGATGTGACAATTGATTGGATTGATTGATTGACAAGACTGATGTGAGTTGTTGGAATGGTTGTTGGCTTTTATTTGTTTGACTTTATAAAGCCAAATTCACATGAAATGCTTGTGAAATTCATATAAGTGTATATATTACACAAATTTGGAAATTCAACCAACATTCTCTCTTTCTTTCATCTTTCTCTTCACGCCCAAAGTGGCTTAATTTTTCTGTTTTCTTGGTTTTGAAACCGTGAGCAGTGAGGGGAGCAAGAGGGTGGTTTTGTGGAAAAATCACAAGTGCTAGCACACTTACGAGATATGCGAAGGTGATAGGGAAGCTCACCCATGAGCCGGGAACCGTTTGACGAAGCTTGGAGCTTGATTCTTGGAGCTCAAAACCGAAACCAGTGAGGGAAAAATCTGCACTGCAGTTCGCCAAAAACCAGTGAGCATTTTGGAGTTTTTGTTGTCTCCGCGTCGCTCAACGATCGATGTAAGTATTCCGTAACTTCGTCGATGTGTATTCGCAATGTTTTTCATGCTTATAATCAATCCGGGACCTAATTAGAAACCAACAAATATTTCGTGACCTTTACGGATGTGGCATCGCGTTATGGTTATGTGTTTCTTTTGAAACACAAATCAGAAACTAAAAGTTTCGACACGAAATAGACAAACAGATCGTCTAAGTATTAAACCGTCAACGGTTAGACCGTAATGGAAATACTTAAGCAATAAGTTTCTAATATATTTGAAAGAGTAAAGTATTCTTTCAAATGAGGACTCCTCCCGGAACACATCAGTTTGACGGTGTGTCCGAACTGGATAAACCGAATTTTGTTGACTTATTAGGTTAATCTTGAGTCGCTCTGAGCTACCATTTCCTTCAAACGGATACGCATTAACAATGCAAGAACTTATTTTGAATAAGGTTCCCTAAAAATCTGTTTGACAGACTTCATATTAGATATGAACAGGAAAGAAACTGGGTTTCACATTCCTGTACATTTGGGTATGCTAGGCGTATGTTTGGATGATACCAAACTAAAACCCAAATTGGATAAGTGCCAATTGTAGGTTATCCTAGGGATACCATAAGTATAGTACTTATACAACTCACAAGAGAGCAATGTAGTTGTTGCTCACCATGCGGTTTTCCTAAGAGGAATACCTATATGCAGTGGTAAGTGGGAGGATAGTAAGACTCGATGAAAATCGGAGTAATACTATTCAAGGCACCCATTTCTTAATGGAACATAAATAGTTCATCAAGGATGAAACTATACCAGTAATCTTCGAATACATAAGAACCATGTAGATCAGAGAGAGTCAGAAGACAACCTGGGGTATGGGTTTCTGATCTCACCTTATAAGATGTCTATCTTATTGAGGAATACCAACTGACTACGAATGAGGTAGTGATCCAAGGTATCGACTCCTTATTATGGCAAAGTGCCATGATATCCGAATTGGATTCCATGTATATCAACAAGTTTGGATACTAGTTGATGTACCGCAAGGCATTATGCCTATTGGTAGTTTATAAGTCTTCTAGGAAGACATACATGGATGGCAAAACACCAACGTATAAAGCTAGGCTTTTAGCGGAAATGTATCGTTACCAACATTGTGTTGATTACGATTCAAACTTTTAACTGTTGCCACGGTAAATCCATTTGGATAATGCTTGCTAATGCTGCATGTTTCATTTATGAAATATGACAGCTGAACGGGAAAATCTCTTTCCTGAAAAGGAAACCTTTTGGAGGATGTTTACAACATCCTGACGGTTTTGTCGTACCAAAACTAGCAAACAAGGTTTGCAAGTTATTTGATCCATGTTTGGATTGAAGCAAGCATTAGGTTCTTGGAATTATCGTTTTGATGTAATCATAATAGTTTTATGATTTAATTCAAAAACGAAATGATTCTTATGTATATAAGAGGGTTAGTGGGAGCGCACTGACTGTGGTTGTCCTATAAGTAATGATAATACATGTCATTTCTTGGAAATGATATTCCCATAAAATAACAATCGGTGAAAGCTTGGCTTTCGAGAAAACTCTCCGAGAACTCGTAAATTGAAAAATGTACGTGACCTTGTGTCTCATACGCTTTGAGCATATGAAGTCACAAACAGGCCAACCCAGTGATAGTCACTGGATTGATGTTAAGAACATACTTAGTATCTTAGAGAACTAAGGATGCTGTCTTAATCTGTGGAGAAGGAGAACTTGGAGTGACTGGGATCACTACTGCAAGTTTCCTAAACCGATAAAGATGACTATAAGTCACAAACGGTACTATATAGTTTGAATAATGGAACAGTGAGCTGGAAATCTTCCAAGTAATATAATGTTACCGAATAAACAACCAATGCAGGTTATTGTTGCAGCTGAGGCGGTAATAGAAGCCTTCTGGGTCGATAATAAATCTAATTAGATTAGATATAATTCTGTTAGCAGCTGAGCTAGGCTTGAGCACAGGCTAAAGAATTAATGGTCTCATCAACGATCCAGATATATACTTCGATATTCATCTGATTCGTACGGATCATACATCGTGGCGATGTGATGATCGTATAAATCGCATCAGATGATAATCATGCAAATCCGCTGACGAAAGTCTTTTCTCAGCAGTTTGAGCCAACCGTACATAGTTCGAGTGTACGACACTCGAGTGACTGGCTATAGCCCAGTGGGAGATTGTTGGACAATTATGACCCATAGCGTCACTATTTGTACAGATCATGGTGTTGTTGTACAAATCAACTATGTGACAAAGGAGATTGCACTCTTTTCATTTTTGATTAGATCACCTAGATATATAAAATGATAGGAGGTCCCTATGATTTGTTCCTAGACGGATAATGATATGAGACAGTATCAGTCCACGAAGGATAAATCATTAAATATCCCTAGTCAGAGTATTATCGAGATTGGACATCGATAAATACGTAAAAGACTAGTATTACACTTGTGCGCGTTGTGAGGGCACAACGGCATAGTTCTCATATATTTGGGTATAGGATACTCATGCAAGTGTAATAGGAGGTTGTGTTTTACCGATGGTACGGGAAACAGCTTCGCTTTGCATAGACCCCTCGGAATTCCATTGGTAGTATGACTATGTGTGTATGGAAGTCTGAAATCAGGGTAGGTGTATTTGGTCTTAACTTGAGACTTGCACCGCTAATACTTGCGACAATCAATATACTTTGGTTGCGGTCGTCCAGGGCTTTAACAGGTTCTATGTACGCCTATGCTGGGTATATTGAGAATCGTAGTGTGTTGGGTGTGATGTCAAGACGGAAGTGTCACTCCAGTCATATGGAGATGATGGTCACATAGGATACGGTACTAGTACTTTTAAGTACTCATGCAGTCATCGGGATAAAATAATAAGGTCATGTTTATCCAATTATAGAGACTAGTTACCAGACATCCGAACGTGATCTAGCACGTGATCATCCGATACTGGACCGATATTCCAATTGTGCTTCGTACGGGGCAGACACAATTCCAGCCCCAGGTCTAGCACGTGATCATCCGATACTGGACCGACATACGCAATACTACGTATATTACGCCTGATATAGATCCTTTATTCCTGTAAGGATATTTCTGGAGAATTGGATAGGCATGGCGCTTTGCTAGAAGCCAACCTTGTCTTGTAAATCGATAAAACATAGTACGAGGTACTTACGTGTTCGGATAGTCCGACGACCGAATTTACTGCCAACATATCCGGGGATCTCATGGGTCGCTTCCCGAAGATTCAACGATGACGTATGACTCGCACTTTAATTAATCTAGGATTAATTAGAAGAGAGAGAAAATTAATCTGGGATTAATTACAGAAATTTTTATCTGGGATAAAATATCAATTAAAGAGAGATAACGATTAATTTAGATTTAATCGATTAAATTAATATATTCGATATATTAAACGAAATTAGATTTCGACCCGGAATTAGAATTAGATTTTAATTCGGGCGAACGAATTAATTTAGAATTAATTCATTAGCTATGTGAATAGTGACTTCGCTAGGCGTAATCTTTTAATTACGTCGCAACGGAAAATTCGTTAATTTAGAATTTGCGAACCCGAGCCCCAGATTATTTGCGAGCGCAGTCGCATTTCGAATTCGAGTGCGGCACGCAAGTCAAATCAAGCGTCAAATCGCTAGTCGCATCTAGCGTCACATCAAGCGTCAAATCATGTCACTTTAACTGATGTGACCATTCATTGATTGATGGATTGATAGATTGATGTGAGCAGGTGGATAGCATTTAATGCCAAATTTGGAACCAAATTTTATTGACTTTTTGAAAGCTTTTTTAAAATTTGGTATATGTTTTTATTAATTGATTTTGGAAATAAATTTATCTATTACACATTTATCTCTCTCTCTCCTCCATTTTTCCTCTCTTCTTCACGCCCTTGGAGGGCAAAATTTCTTCTGGTTTTAGGCAGCCCACTGCCGAGAGTCAAGAAGAAATGGGAAGCAAAGTGTGATAGTTTTGTGACAAAATCATCAAGAGCTAGCACTCGACGAGAGACATGCGAAGGTGATAAGGAAGTCTACCCATGAGCCGGGAATCATTTGACGAAGCTTGGAGCTTGGATTCTTGAAGCTTGATGACAGAAAATGGGGACTGGTTACAGCTCACTGCCGAGTCCACTGCCAAGCAGAAAATGAATTTTTGTTGCTTGCTGCGTCGCTCAACCGATCGATGTAATTATTCTGCAACTTCGTTGATTTGTATTCACACATATTTCATGCTTGTTTATGATCTTGGGACCTTAGCAAAGACCAATAACTAGCATGCATGATTGTATATTTCATGATAATATAAGAATGGAATTGTGCATTGCATGTAAAAAGATCCCGATGTGTCATTATTTTTTAGAGAATGAGTTGTTCTTTATTTGATGGAAATTAATGATGAAGTGTGCTAGGAATGATATGTAATATAAAAAGAATTTGATTTAGAGCTGAAACTTTTAAGACTCTAGTATGCATGTTTTGATCTAATAGTATATAAGAGGTTGGGGATTGATGTTGATTCTTGAATATAGATATTGAAGATAAGAGGATTGTTTATGTATTTTATATGTTGAAATCTGGTGGCAGTGGCCTAATTAAATTAAATTAAGAGAGTGGTGAAATTAGTATGTTGGACAGTAAGATTTAACAAAGTTACATTCTAGACAGGTAATAAATAATAGGCTGTACCTTGATATTTGATTTCCAAATGATGAACCATAACATTCTGAGTAAAATAGAGATATAATAGAATAACATATCCAAAATGTAAAATTTTTGGACTAAAGATGAGACCAGATCAAATTTGTGAAGTTGGGTAACTTGTTTCCCCTGTGCCAGTTTTTCAGTTGCATAGCTCCTGAACTTTAGCTTAAAACTTCAGTTTCTGAAGTCGGAATCAAGATTCGTAAAATTCTGGATAAATTATATACATAAAGGATTAATATATCCAAAAATTAAAATTTTTGGACTTAGCATGAAGCCAAACCAAATTTTTGAATTTGGATGACCTGCTACGAATATACCCAGTTTTCTTTTCTGATCACCCCTGAAATTCAGCTTAGAACTTATGTTTCCGAAATTGAAATTGAGATCCGTAAAAACAACATAAACTAGACACTTGAAGGTTATTTTTATTAAAATTTAAGCCCTAGATTCCATCCCAATTAATTGCAGTGAATGTTCGAAATACAATCCATGATTCGTATTCTAATTAAGTTATCAACTATAGATCATCGCAGGGACATCACATTCTTCGATGAAACAAAGGAATACCAGCCAGATCCAAAACTTTGTGAGTGGATGCTTTGTTTTATGTTTTATTGATTTATGTTTTAAATTTCATTTCAAGTTTTGAGGTTTAAATTAATGAAGAATTTGCATGATGTTTTTATGCTTCCGTCTCAGCGCTTGTTTATTACTTTTATGATTTTTGAGCTATCTATATGTTTCCGCTGAGATGATCGATCATTGTTATGTTTCCGCCCCGACGCTCGTTGCATGTTTTTATATTTTTACGCCTCATAATATGTTTCCGCCGAGGTGATCGTTAGGGTCCCATCCATCTTAAATGGTATGACCCATTACCTTGTCGACAAGGGATCATTCTTTCATCGCTCAGTCTATGCGCTCGACTTGGGCATTGAGCGCTTGATATTTTTTTGATGATGCATGAATGAAAAATGATTTAGGGATATATTTTGGATTTTTTTCCCTATGGTTTTGTTTTTTAGTATCCACTCACCAGATCCTTCAAACGATCTGACCCCCTACTTCTGGATTCTTTGTTTTACAGGCTTACCCGGAGGGCGAGAGTTCGATGTGATGGATACTGATGGCATTCACTAGGGTATTCGGTCCACTAGGTCAAGTCAAAAACAAAGTTCATTTCAGTCAGAGTCAGGAAATATCGTGTATCATATATGTTATATAGTGAATAGTATATATGCCATGCATCATAAGTGTTCAATGTCAAAGTTATAATGTGTAGTAAATTGAGTACTTAGTATAAGGAATGTTATGTATGATGGCGAGTATGGCATTGGTCTTGTGCATGAGTTTATATATGAAATGAAATTATCAGTTTTCAACTAGTCAGAGGCTTTGGGGGATAGGATGACTTATTCCTTGCCGGTGACATCTCCAGATTGGGGGTGTTACAAAGATGGTATCATAGCATAGTCAATGGAGTCAGTGAGTGGGCAGAGTGATAGGGTCTTGTATATGTAGTATGGCCGAGATACTAGTATACGAGGCGCTACCTCTCCAGTATCCAATCCTTGAATACATCGTCAAAGTTTTAAAGACTGGTTAGTAAGAATTCCTGAACTATTCGAATATCCTCATTTAAGAAAATAAAAACTACACTCTTTGAAAATCCTTCCGTAGTTACCCTGGTTCATTGTCGAAATGTCAAAAGTAAGTCTTGAAGACAGACAGTAAAATTCTAAGGGTACACCAAAGAAAGTAGGAAGAGAAAGAGAAAGCTAAAAAGAAAAGTAAGGAATGATACAAAGAGGTTCAAGTAACTAGGTACGGTAAGTGGGAGAAATAAATAAATATATGATAAAGAGAACACTAGAACTCATAGCAGTAAAAGGAATATGGTAAGTCTGAGTAAGAGTAAGAATGCCAAATAGACCTATGTAAGGTTTCCTCCCTTTCGCAAGATTCCTTTCTTCCTCAAGAAGTTCCCTCAAACCAAATCAATAGTTTTTGAATATCCTGTATAAATGGCAAGACCTCTGAATAGCAAAGGATAGTCAGAAGCATAAGAGAGGTAAGAGATTGGAATTTAAAATGGGAGTCTCGATAGACTAGAGACGTCAAAAAGGGATTTAGAGATTCTAGATCCCCAAACCTAGGCCCGTAAGCAAACAAATGGAGGTCTTAAAAAAAAAGAAAAAAATGAGAAAAATGATTAATAGTCTCGGCCAAGAAACCTGAAAGAGATACAGCCCTAAGTTACCCAAATTATATGTGATATCGGTCAAAGAAGCTGTCTTGATGAAGCCTATCTCATACCTACCTTACATGAGTGATAGGCTCTACCAGGACACAGAGTACCAGTATAAATAATAAGAATTAAAAAGACATAACTACAACGTATAGCAAAAGCAAAAATATAGGATTCTAGAAAGTAGCCCATAAGAAAGAACCATTAAATAGCCTCACATTACTGCTTAGATCCAAGAGATAAGATGTGGAAATAGTAAAGAATGATATGAAAGTGACAATGAAGTTAGTACGTATAGTATTAGAGATGCAAGTTGAGGCCTCAGGATAGTTGATAAAAGAAGTGGAACCCTTAAGATATTGAGTAATTGGTGTGGATCCTATTAGAATAGACGATACCTTTGCTATCCAGTACCCCAACTCTAGTAAATGTCTAAACACATAATCAGATTGTCACTAAACCTAGGCAAGTAACAGTAATGTGTGTTCTCGGGTCTCTATGAAATGCATTTAGTCACCCCTCGTCCTAGAGCCCAAAAAGGTTTTGGATAAGTAAATGAGAGCATTGGACAAGGTAGATAGATCATGTGACAGTCAAACCCAGAAACTCAACAGGGCCTAGATAAGGATCAGAAGACAGTAATATCTTGTATGAGATAGGTTGATTGGGATTCGAGGTATGTTTAGTCGAAGTCTAAAAGAAGCAATCTGCCTCATCATAGGATTGAAGGCATTTAAGCAAGTAAAGGCTAGAAGGACTAAAAGACTAGAGTATTTGACGCATATAACGACCCTCAGAAGTAAAACTTATGACTCATACAGAACTTCCCACCGTGTTAAGAGAAATAAGATTAGTCAGAAAGCAACACTTAAGTCAAAGATTCAGTAGTGATGACTTAAGGGATTCAAGAAAACGAGATAAGGAGAAAAGTCAAGTAATAGAGTAAAAACATAGTAAAAAAGAATAATAGAAGAAGTGCGGTAGGAATTTAAGAGAGCAAGAACTTTATAGAAGTCCTCAATAAGAGGTAGTATGACTAATGGCCCAAAAATATTCACGAATAAAATGGAAGAATGTAATTCAAATAGATCCCAACAAAAGTACCTTATGGCGTTAGCTAACACCAGATATATAAAAAAATGAGTCCTATGCTTATAAATGAGAAACATATGCAATTACAGCATGGGTAGTTAGTGAGATCACCACAACTGGAAAGACTTTAGGACCAATCCCTACCCTCTCAACCCTCGTTTTGCAATAACAGGGAAGATGGACCTCGAAGATTGCCTCAAGATACTTTCAAAAACAAGTGAATGCATAGTGGAAGAAGACCGAAAATGAAATTTTCAGACTTAGTATAAGAACATGATAGAAGAAGGATATAACTCTAAGTAAAAGATTTCAGAAAGAAGTTGTCTATATGAAGTAATAAAGAGATAAAGTAGTAGTCAATCAACGACGGGAATACAAAAGAACCAGTGTTAGACATAAATGCGGATATGTAAAAGAAGATATCATTCGGATAAGGAGACAGAGACATAGACCACCGAAGCTCCAGGTATATAATAGAGCAGAGAAAGAGACGAAAAGAACACTAAGTAAAAAAAAAGTTTGGAAGTGGAACTGTCTAGGTGCGACGACATGAGAGAGAATATTAAATAAGCAATGACAGAAGTACGTAACTACTAGATTTCTCAATATTGAAATGAAACCAATGATCCATTACATTTTAGCTCATGTAATCTATATGAAGTACCCGGCCATAGTTTAAGTTGACCAAACCACCACAGGTTTGGGATGACCGTAGCCACGAGGATGGGTGGTTTGGTAGATATATAGTATAATATGGAATCTAGAAGATAAGTTTACTACAATGCTGCATTCATTGCAGTAGGTGAGTTATCAAGGTATATTATGCATAAACGATCATCAGATGAAGATAAGATTTATGAGTTGTGTAGATTTACATATATTGATTAACGACCATTGATAACGCAAGGCTATGGGAACAAAACAAATGGGGATATTTTATGATTCAAATAAGTATAGAGAGCAAGTCGTGTGAAAGCGATTAACCAGATTTATGATATCAACAAAATTTCAGGTATGAGAAGAGTATGAGCATTAGTCAGAATCCAATCACTAGCATCGATGACAATAACATGAAATATAGTTCAAGCACAAGAATGCATATAAATAAACCTGAATCTTTTGCTAATTAAGAAGGATAACTAGAAAAACTGCCCAGAATTAACATACTAAGTGCAGGAGCTCATAAGTAGTTGGAACTTAGCAAAGAGAATATAGAGAATAACTAGCTAAGGTATGAGAAAGAATACTAAGATAAAGTCGAGCAAGTAGAGCTAAAGAATTATCGAGTATAAGCATCGTTATAATGACAAAGATCATTCTTGTAAATTTATTTATCCCGGAATGAGAATGTGGGAAGCCCAACAATAGAGACACCAGTATTTCTTGAGAGAGTCAAAAATATGGGCTAAGAAGAACTTGATTAAGTCAAATAAGATATTAAGCATAACTAGAGGTCTAGAGAAAAAGGTTTCTTTGGGACAAGGAATGTTGAGCATAGCTAAATGTTTAGAAATGAGTTTTCTTTTATACATATGGAGGTCTTATTCTGATGAATATAGAATAGTCGTTTCGTAATAAAAGAAGTTATCTTGAGTTGAAATCTTATGAGCCTTTGAGATTAGAGAATTCAGGATAGTTATATAATAACTGTACTAGGCCTTAGTAAAGCCAGAAGGTTATTAGCGAACCCAAGGTATGTGCTTGAGATATTTGAGACTAAGAATTTGGTATAGCACCATAGTTGTGCTCGAAGTTAGGAGGAGTGTAATAAACTCTCACAGTTATTGGTTAGTAGCCACGAACTCTGGAACAATTTACCCAATCATGACAAGAGGTACGGTTTATGAATTAGATATCAAGAAAGATGAAGAATATCATATGCCTACTAGCCATATAGTAAATGATCAGCCGGGTAGAGATCTTCGTTATCAAGTTAAATGGAATCTCAAATGATCATAATAGTTACAGCAAAATAAGAATTCACACAGATAAATTAGTATACAACCTTAGTTATGACCTCCAAGTCATGGCATTCAAGGTTCGACATGATATTCACACTGTCATGTGGTATAATGATAGCATATTGGAGAACGTCAAGAAGTGGTAGGATGAGACAAAGGTTATGAGTATATAGTCAGTTGAAAGTGGGTGCTTTGGAAATAGCTGTGAACCCGGTGACTTGTGGTAAGGTATTCAATATCATGAATTTCAAACCTAGGCAGATCCCAGACTTTGATTTTAAAGAGGATTCGAGGACGAATCCTATTTAACTAGGGGAGAAATATAACATCCGGTAATCCGGTGATTTGTACGTTACCAGAGGCTGATGACTACTACATTATCAGAGTCAATAGACATGATAAAAATCATGTTTAAGCATGTATGAGCTCATGGAAGAATTTTTTAAACATTAGGTAAAATTCTCGCAGTTCCGATACATAATGTATTCCAAGGTAAAATCCGGATAATTCTTAGTATTTGGGGCATAACATTTTCATAAAAACTCCAGTTTTTATGAATTTTATATCGTCGGAAAGCTAAGACTGAGGCCTACAACTTTTACGTTGAATATTTTTCTAAATTAGAAACCGAAAAAGGTCAAAAATCGAGTTTTCAGCAGCAGCTATAGTAAATTCCGGAATTTACTAGAAATGAGTGATGTGGCAAGTTCTAGACCATTCATTTATAAGCAAAAATCTCTCCTAAACACTATAAATAGCAGGGACTATTCATCATCTTCACTTCTCCCTCAAGTCACGATTTTGACTCCAAAAAAAAACCTCCAAATTTCTTCATGCAAGTAAGTTCTCTATCATCTTCCCCTCTTCTAGTTTCAGTTTTGAACTTGAATTTTAGAAGCCCTAAATTCACACCTTATGAACCCTAGGATTTGGAATTGCTTAATTAGCTTTGATTAAGTTACTAGCATGCATGATTGTGCATTCATGATAATATAAGAATGGAATTGTGCATTGCATGTAAAAAAGAGCCCGATGTGTTATTATTTTTTAGAGAATGAGTTGTTATTTCTTTGATGGAAATTAATGATGAAGTGTGCTAGAGAATGATATGTATTATAAGAAGAATTTGATTTAGAGCTGAAACTTTTAAGACTCTAGTATGCATGCTTTGATCTAATAGTTTATAAGAGGTTGGGGATTGATGTTGATTCTTGAATATAGATATTGACGATAAGAGGATTGTTTATGTATTTTATATGCTGAAATCTAGTGGCAGTGGCCTAAATAAATTAAATTAAGAGAGTGGTGAAATTAGTATGTTGGGCAATAAGATTTAACAAAGTTACATTCTAGACAGGTAATAAATAATAGGCTGTACCTTGAGATTTTGATTTCCAAATGATGAACCATAACATTCTGAGTAAAATAGAGATATAATATAATAACATATCTAAAATGTAAAATTTTTGGACTAAAGATGAGACCGGATCGAATTTGTGAAGTTGGGTAACTTGCTGCCCCTGTGCCAGTTTTTCAGTTGGACAACTCCTGAAATTTAGCTTATGACTTCAGTTTCTGAAGTCGGAATCAAGATTAGTAAAATTCTGGATAAATTAGATACATAAAGGAATAATATATCCAAAAATTAAAATTTTTGGACTTAGCATGAAGCCAAACCGAATTTTTGAATTTGGATGACCTACTACGAATATACCCAGTTTTCTTTTCTGATCACCCCTGAAATTCAGCTTAGAACTTATGTTCCGAAATTGAAATTGAGATCCGTAAAATAAACATAAACTAGACACTTGAAGGTTATTTTATTAAAATTTAAGCCCTAGATTCCATCCCAATTAATTGCAGTGATTTTTTGATCATGTTGGACAATTATGACCCATAACATCACTATTTGTAAAAGACATTGTGGTTTTTGTACAAATTAACTATGTGACAAAGGAAATTGTTATTTTATCATTTTGTAATTATATTACTTGAATATATAAATGATAAAAGTCCTTATGATTAGTTCCGGATTAATAAGATATGAGACAGTATCAATCCACATAAGGTTTAATCATTAAATATCCCTAGTCGTAGTATTATCGAGACTGGACATCGATAATGTGGAATAGACTAGTATTGCACTTGTGCGGGTTATGGAAGCGTAACATCATAGTTCTAATATATTTGGGTATTGGATACTCATGCAAGTGTAATAGGAGGTTCTGTTTTCCGATGGTATGGAAACAGCTTCGCTCTGGATAGACCCCTCAGAATCTCATTGGTAGTATGACTATGTGTTTATGGGAATCTGAATCAGGGTAGGTGTATTTGGTCTTAACCTGAGACTTGCATCGCTAATACTTGCGACAATCAGTACGCTTTTGTTTTGGTTGTCCGAGGCTTTAACAGGTTCTGTGTATGCCTCTTCTAGGTTTATTGAGAATCGTAGTGTATTGGGTGTGATGTCAAGATGGAAGTATCACTTCAGTCATATGAAGATGATGATCACGCAGGGATACAAAACTAGTACTCTAATATGTTGCAACTATCGGGATAATATGACAAGGTCATGATTATCCGATTAAAGAGACTAGTTGCTAGTGATCCGATATATGCTTCGTATGGGGTAGACAAAATTCCAGCCCCAGGCCTAGCATGTGACATCCGATACTTGATCGTAATAAGCAATACTTAGTATACTACGCTTGATAAAGATTATGTATTCTTTAAAATAATATTTCTGGAGAATTGGGTAGGCACGGTGCTTTGCTAGAAGCCAACCATGTCTTATAAATCGGTAAGAACATGGTACAGGGTACGCACGTGTTCGGATAGTCCGTCGACCGGATTTACTGCCAATATATCCAGGAATCTCATGGGTCACTTCCCAAAGATTCACCAATGACGTTTGACTCAAACAGAATTAATCTAGGATTAATTATAAGAGAGAAAATTAATCTAGGATTAATTACGACAAGAATTTATTTGGGATAAAATTCGATTAGAAGAGAGAGAACGGTTAATTTAGAATTAATCGATTAAACAATATATTTGATATATTAATTGAAATTAGATTTCAATGCGGAATTAAAATTAGATTTTAATTCGGGAAAACGAATTAATTTAGAATTAATTAGTAAGCGACTTTAATAATAATGTTGCATCGACAAATTCGTTAATTCAGAATTAAACGAACCCGGGCCGAGCGAAGTTCCGTGTTGGATTGTTTGACTTAAATTTGGAATTTACAAGTGGTGGGACCCACTTGACTTACATCAACTAGTTTGACTAGTGATGGAAGTGGTTAAAGGTTGAGTGAAAAACTTGGGTTGCTTGTTTTGTACACTAACCAAATCCAACACACTTTGTCTTTATTTTGAAAAATATATAACAACTTTGAGATTTGATTTTTGTAATTGATTTTTAGAAAATTAAATAAACAAAAACAAAAGCTACTCTATCTCTCTCATTCCCTCAAAAAGCCGAGAGCTTCTCCCTCTCCCTTAGAAATTTTGTTGCAAATTTTCTTCAAGCTAGCACTTTCAAGGAGTCATTCAAGGTGTTAAGGAAACTAATCCTTTGAGTTTGGAACACAAAGAAAGGCTTGGAGCTCTTCTCAAACATACAAAAGTTTTGAACTTCATTCATCCATTAAATCCGTTCAATGTAAGTCTTCCGCAACTTCTTTGAATATTCACACACCGAATAATGATTAGAGATCCTTGGCATGTTCTAGGAACACTAACATTGGTATCAGAGCCTTTTCTAAGCATGAAATGAGTTTAGGGTTTATATACTTTAATTTGGGTTTTTATGTTTTGAGCATGATTTCTTCAATTTGTTTGTTTGGTTGAACTTGGATGATGATGAATTGGATTTGTGCATCTTAAAATTTGAGAAAAATTGATTGGATAAATTTTTCCTATTTTCCTTGCAAAGGCCGGATATGAACCTTAGCATATATCATGGTGATTTTTTGATTTTGGACCATTGGATATGTTTAAAGCATGATGTGTATATTGATTGTTGATTTAATTAGATTGAAATCAAAATTGGATATTAATTATGCCAAATTGCCGTGACTATAGAATCATGAAATATATTGATTTTGCTTCAATTTGTGTTGGACATGAGTTTTTTAATTTAAGCATGATTAATTAGTTTAATTGGTGTTTTGGAAATATTGGTTTAACTAATTAATTATGGTTATTACACTTTAATTAAAATTAATGTGAAATTTGGAATTTTATATTAATTAAAATTAGTTTTTAATTTGAATTGGGCTAATATTATTGTAATTTGGGCTTAATGGGCTTAGTTGGGCCAAGCTTGGTTTATGACAATTGGATTGGATCCAAATTGGGCCTAAAACCATTCCATATAGTCCAAATATAATAATTGGGCTTTTAAATTTTAATTGGGCCTAATGGACCTAAATTGATTTTTGGAAAATAGGGTGATTCCTAAATTGGGCCTTGGCATTTGGTTTTGATCCATATTGGCCAAAGCCCATGCCTTATGAATTAATTTAAAGCTCATTGGACTTTAATTAAAATGACATTGGATGTTAATTGGGCCTTTGAGACCCATTAAGATTGGATTTAGAATCTAAGTCTAAAAGGCAAATAAATAAGTGTAATTATTTAATTTGGAATTAAATACGAATTAGTATTGGATACAAATTAAATTGAATTTAAAATTGTAGTTCGATATAATTCAAGAATACGCACTTTGAGTACTTATTCTTAAACGAGTTGGACTCGCGCAAATCAAATCGTTGTTTGAACATTGGATGGTCATTAATTCAAAGATTAATTAATTGGATTAGATTGATTGAATAACATGCTTTGTGTGAATACATGAATGTATTGTATGAATAATGTATATCAGATCGATATTAGAAGGGTGAGGCCAATTTTGGAAATTGTTGTAATAAATTGGACCTGCATGTCCAGCCTTTTATCTCTTGACTCTTTGTATTTCTCTTCTCACTAATTCCCCTCAATGTTAATGAGGTTTCTTTATTGTATTATGTAATTGGGTAGAAGTTAGAATAATGCTAACGGGAGAGAGGAAATAGAGAGATTTGTTCTAGGAACAATTTGTTAAATATCCATCTGAATATCATTATTATTTATTTCGCGCCTTATTATGCTTTTTGAATGCATGCTTAAGGGTGTATGATGAGACCTAATCAAAGATAATAAATTGGTTTCCAATTTACGCGAAAAACCCTCAATCAAATATTAAGCTTCCTTCCATTGAGTGGTTCTTTCTCAAGATCCAAGATTGGCATTGGTTTGTTGGCCAAAGTCAATATCAATGTCCATCGCGGATGTGTTTGAACCACAAAGGCTTTGTTATGTATCGCATGTCTTGGGCAGTTGTGACTTGTTGGCCAAAGTCAAGGTCACTTCTTGTTCATCGACATGGATTACGAAGCTTTCCCACTGTCAATGGGTCCCGCTTAACTGGAATCATTAAGCTTGTTGAGCCAAAGCCAAGACTTAGTTGATTCAGAGGAAAAATGTTAGGAAATATATTGGATATATGTTTCGGACTTGGAGGTCCACCTACCGGATATAGGAATTGGATGGGATCCAATTGATCTTAGAGATCTACCAAGTTAAGTATCATACAACTTGTTGGCCAAAGTCAATGTTGTGTGTTATTTAACGGGATCCTAGCCCACTAGGAAACCAGGTTTCCCAAGTACTCAACAGAGGGTTAGAGGCTCATCGAAAAATAGTTGAAGGCCAGTATTGAATTTGCAATTTTGTTTAAATACTTGCCCAATACGCGCTTTCAAATTATTTTCGTCATTATATATTTATATTAGTTGGACTAATATTTTATTATTTTCTTTTAACGTTTGACTGTACCCGTAATCGTTAATTGAATAGTTAGACTATTGCAATTAAGATGGCTGGAAAGATCAACGTTAGAGACATTATCATGGGGAAAATGTCTTTAATGAGGCAAACTTTTCTGACTGGGATATAAACCTCAGGATTGTCCTGGGGGCTGAGAAGATGCTTTATACGATAGAGAGACCTATCGGGCCTAAGCCCGGAATTGAGAAGCCACTTGAGCTTGAGCTTTGGAAGACTCACAGTGATGACAACTCAACTGCTCAATCCATCATGCTTGCTGCAATGACCCCACAATTTCGTCGTTAAAACAAGGGATTGGATCCCCACGAAATGATGTTGAAATTGAGGGACCTTCATCGATCTAACCATAGATCGCATAACTATGAATTGCAGAAGAAGTTCTTTCACTCTCGAATGTCAGAGGGTACATCTGTCGAGCACCATGTGTCACAGATGATTGCTAACATCGAACAGCTGGGTCAGCTAGGCATAACCTTTGAGGCTGAGACTTCCATAGATTTGATCTTACAGTCTCTTCCTGACAGTTGGAGTGGGTTCATCATAAACTACAATATGATAAACTAAGAGAAAACTCTTGGAGAGTTGATGGAAATGCTGAAAGAAGAAGAAAAAGAGCTTCTAAAGTGCAAGAAGCGCGAGGCGCACTTTGCTTCGACATATCAGAATGCCAAGGCTTGGCCGACGGCTTCTGGAGGTGTGAAGAAGAAGAAGAAGAGAAAGGGCAAGGCCAAATCATCAAAGTCTTCTGGGAAGACAAATGACAAATCCCAAGATGTCTGCCTACAGTGTGGGAAACAGGGTCACTGGAAGTGTGACTGCCATGAGTACAAGGCAGACATGAAGGAAGTGACAGCGGGCAAGGCACCAGCTTCAGGTATGTTTGTTATTGAAATAAACATGTCTACTTCTAGTTTTGAAAAATTGATTTTTAATTCTGGTTGTGTTTCTCATATATATACTGATGTGCAGAATATGCAGATTAGCAGGAGACTGGCTTCATGAGAGATCGACCTCTGAGTTGGAAATGGGACTAGAGTCACCATTTTGGCTGTTGGGACCTACATTTTGGAACTGTCTTCGGGGCATGTACTTAATTTATCAGACTGCTATTATGTACCTAATTTGACTAGAAATATTATATCTGTATCATGTTTAACCCAATGTGGGTATACTTTTGTATTCAGAAACACCGGGTGTTTTGTTTATAAAAATGATTTTGAGATATGTAGTGTTGATGTTAATAATGGTCTTTATATTTTGAATATAAATCAATCTCAAACATATAACATGACAAACAAAAGGCTTAAATTAAGTAACAAATATGAAACTTATATGTGGCATTGTCATAGGGACACATTAACAAGACTCGTATATCCACACTTTTGAAGAGTGGGTACTTGGACGGATTTGATCCAAATTTATATGACGTCTGCGAATCTTATTTATTAGGCAAAATGCCTAAAACACCTTTTAGCGTTAAAGGTGCACGTGCCACTGAACTGTTAGTCGTTGTTCATAGTGATGTATGTGGGCCCATGTCTAGCCAGACTAGAGGTGGATATGAATACTTCGTAACCTTTACGGATGATGCATCGCATTATGGTTATGTGTATCTTATGAGACACAAGTCAGAACCTTTTGAGAAATTCAAAGAGTTTCGACACGAAGTAGAAAAACAGACCGGCAAAAGTATTAAAACATTATGGTCGGACCGTGGTGGAGAATACTTGAGCAATGAGTTTCTCGATTACTTGAAAGAGTATGGTATTCTTTCACAGTGGACTCCTCCTGGAACACCTCAATTAAACGGTGTGTCCGAACGGAGAAACTGAACTTTGTTGGACATAGTAAGGTCTATGATGAGTCGCACTGAGCTACCAATTTCCTTATGGGGATATACATTGAACAGTGCAATACTTATTTTGAATAAGGTCATGTCAAAGTCTGTTCAACAGACTTCATATGAAATATGGACAGGAAAGAAACTGGGTTTCACATTCCCAAAGATTTGGGGTTGTTGAGCATACGTTAAATGTTTGGATGGTACCAAACTAGAACCTAATCGGATAAGTGCCTATTTGAAGATTATCCTAGGGAAACCAAAGGATATTACTTATACCACCCACAAGAGAATAAGGTATTTGTTGCTCTACTTGCGTTTTTCCTCGAAAAGGAATTCCTAAATACAGTGGTAAGTGGGAGGAAAGTAGAACTCGATGAAAATCGGAGTGATACTGTTCCTGGCACCGATTCCTTACCAGAATATGAACAGTTCATCAGGGATGAGACTGTACCATAATCTCTAAATACATAAAAACCGCGTAGGTCAGAGAGAGTCAGAAAACAACCTGAGAGTTATGGGTTTATGATCTCACCTCACGCAGATTTCAATCTTATTAAGGATAACGAGCCGGCTACGTATGAGGAAGTGATACAAGGTATCGACTCCGCTTTATGGCAAGATGCCATGAAGTCCAAAATGGATTCCATGTTATACCAACCAAGTTTAGACATTGGTTGATGCACCAGAAAGCGTAAAGCCTATTGGTTGGAAATTGGTCTTCAAGAAGAAGACGACATGGATGGTAACATACAAAGGTACAAAGCTAGGCTTGTAGCAAAAGGGTATCATCAACGACATGGTATCGACTACGACGAAACTTTTTCACATGTTGCCATGATTAAATCCATTCGGATAATGCTTGCTATTGCTGCATATTTCGATTATGAAATATGGCAAATGGACATTAAACCCGCTTTCCTTAACGGAAACCTTTTGGAGGATGTTTATATGCAACAGCCTGACGATTTTGTCATACCAAAATATGCAAACAAGGTTTGCAAGTTAAATCGATCCATTTATGGATTGAAGCAAGCATCGCTTTATTGGAACCAACGTTTTGATGAGCTCATAAAAGAATATGATTTCGTTCAAAACGAAGATGATCCTTGTGTATATAAGAAGGTTAGTGGGAGCGCACTGACATTCATTATCCTTTACGTTGATGATGTATTACTTCTTGGCAATGGCATTCTTATGCTACAATCGGTGAAAGCTTGGCTTTCATTAAAATTCTCCATGAAAGATCTAGGAGAAGCAGCTTTTATTCTAGGAATAATGATCTACCGGGATAGATCTAGAAAGATGCTTGGACTCTCCCAGAGCTCGTATATTGACAAAGTGTTGAAGAGATTCAACATGGATCAGTCTAAGAGGGGACTGTTGTCAGTGTCACATGGCGTCTCTCTATCTAAGGACATGTGTCCTAAAACTCAAGATGAGAGAGAAAACATGAGTCGAATCTCGTTCACTTCTGCAGTCGGATCGATCATGTATGCCATGATATGTAAACGACCTGATGACTCATATGCTTTGAGCATGTGTAGTCGCTATCAGGTTGATCCAGGTGATGGTCACTGGGTTGCGGTTAAGAACATCCTTAAATATCTTAGACGAACTAAGGATGCTTTCTTAGTCTATGGAGATGGAGAACTTGAGGTAATTGGGTTTACCGATGCAAGTTTCCAAACCGATAAAGATGACTGTAAGTCGCAATCCGGGTACATATTTTGTTTGAACAACGGAGCAGTGAGCTTGAAATCTTCCAAGCAAGAGACTGTTGCCGATTCTACAACAGAAGCGTAATATATTGCTGCAGCTGAGGCAGCAAAAGAGGCTGTTTGGATCCTTAAATTCCTAATTGGATTAGGAGTAGTTCTGTTAGCAGCTGAGCCCGTTCCTTTGTATTGTGACAATAACAGGGCTATAGCGCAGGATAAGGAACCGTGGTCTCATCAACGATCCAAGCATGTACTTCGACCTTTCCATCTGATTCGTGAGATCTTACATCGTGGCTATGTGAAGATCGAGAAGGTCACATCAGATGACAACATTGCAGATTCGCTAACGAATGCTATTTCTCAGCAAAAGTTTGAGCGACATGTACATAGTTCAGGTGTTAGATACTTGAGTGACTGGCTATAGGCCAAGTGGGAGATTGTTGGACAATTATGACCCATAGCGTCACTATTTCTAATATGTTGCAACTATCAGGATAATATGACAAGGTCATGATTATCCGATTAAATAGACTAGTTGCTAGTGATTCGATATATGCTTCCTACATTAAACTCCACACGCCCAAGCCCACCAAAGAATTAAACTCCATACGCCCAGGCCCACCAAGTCCCCTCCAAAAAATATCCAACACATTAAACACATGTTAAAATCAAATCAAATCCCCCTTCCTAAATTAAATAAATCAAATAAATCCCTCTCTTAAACTAAATAAATTACCTTCATAAACTAAAGAAATATTTCCTTATAACAAACTAATTAAATCTTCCCCATAATTACACAATCTTCATTTCCTACCCATACAAGGACAACCCTAATCCACTTCTATAAAAAGACACACAAACCCTTCCTTTGTAGAGCTCATTCACAAAAAAAAAAAAAAAAAAAAATCAACAAGCAACCCTCTCATCTCTCTCGGCATAACACACAAAGAACCCTCTCACCACTTCTCTGTAACACACAGCCACTAACAAACCTTCTCATGCATGCGCCCCTTCAACTTCCAGCCTTCAAGCCAACTGAGCTGCTTCACGTCCACTAAGCTGCTTCACATTGCTGTTGTTTTATACTTTTTGTGTTGCACACTTATTCACACAAAGCAGCCTAAGCAATTATTCTTCATCTTTCGTCCACGCAGCCCTAACTCATCACAACCCTAAACATCACGTGAAAGCATCCCATCACCCCTCAACAACTACAACGTACCAGCTCTCCACAAAAGCTGCCCACAAACCGACACATAACAAAGAAATAAACCCCTCCACCAATAATAAACAAAACCCAAAGCAACAAAATAATGCCCAAATAACACCTTATTGACCGCAAGAAACAGTCCAAAAACCAGCCCCAAAACTGAGACAAAAAACAGCCCCTATAGTCCCCCGAACTGCACCATATTTATCATAAAATAGTCCCCCAAACACAACCCCAATTACCACAGAAACTGTCCGCAAAACTGCACCTTTTACCGCATAAACAGTCCGTAAAAAAACTGCAACAAAACAGTCCCTAAACCGCATAAACAGTCACCCAAAAATAGTCCCTAATTATCGCAAATAGTAACCAAAAACAACGACCAGAAAATACAGCAAAATAGAGAAAACAGCAGCCCAAAACAGCGAGGTGACGAAGGAAAACATCGAACCAGTAAACCAGAGAAGTTGCGGAGCATTAACCCTTCCTACGGCCGTGTAACGCACTTCCAATAGGCAACTTAAAAAGTAAGACCTGATTGTACCCTTTTATTTATTCTCGTTCATCTTTTTTTATTATTTATTAGTATTTCTTCGCATGCGTATTGTTGGTTCATGTATGTTATTGTTGTGGGATGAATGATTTTGTGCTATCTCTTGTTGTATATCGGATGGAAACCCAGATGTAAATTCTGTAGCCGAATCTGAATGGACGGTAGTGCGGTCTGTACTTGGGATATAACTCCACATACTACTTGAGAAACGCACATATTTCGTTTTATCTAATCTTATGTTTATACATGGTTTATTAGAAATAGCACGTTATTTCCATGCAAGATTTAGTTATTTCTTCCGCATTAGACACTTAATGATATCTCTTCAATGTTTATGCTTAGATAATTATTTATTTATATTTCCATATTTTTCAATTTAATGTGTCCATGAGATTGTGTGCTTGCCGTTATTTCGATTTACTTTTATGCATGCAAACTTAGATATAAGTTGTATGCAAACTTAGATGTAGGTTATTCTTACGAATGTATGTTGTGTAGACTCGGTTATATTATCACATAAATCCTTTCATTACAAGTGGCATAAGTAAGGGACCATTCCGAACCAAACGGTTTGAGGTCTTCCCTCACGAGGGGTGAGTGCGGCCTTAAATCATTTCCCAGTTCACACTGGGTGGGGACTCCTTTATTCTCTGGTTTTATCCCTTGTGGGCTACTCCGTACTCCCGACTAGGCCGCGAGCATGGAACAGCGTCGCCGATTTCTGTGTCCTACAGTCTGGCGACTCCACTGGGGATAGAGAATCGGCCCCGAAATAATGTCTTGTAATGTTTGTGATTTTTGTTTTAGTTAACCGTGTCTGCAAGTGGGTTAGGACCAAGGGTTTAACCAAAGGCATTATTAGAGCTAGGTAATGGTTTGGTGTCTTCTTTCATTCACTACCTTTCTATAGCCGAAAGGAAAAGCTGTGAAGACACCTAGATAATCATTTACTCAAAGTTTACCGTGATGGACTAATTTGGAGGATCTATTGTTTATTCCTGTCACCAAGGCGATAAGAGCCTAAGAGGTAAGGGTATTTCAGTGAGTTCGCTCCACCCGCCCTCTGGGGAATCTTCAATAAGAAATCCATTTGACAGTCATTCATGTATCATCACTCGTTGGCACATACCGTAGCGTATAAAAAAGGTGCGCCCACTTGGTCGCTCGAACCCTTGAGTGGGAAGACCTAGTTCTAGGCAATCCTTCACTGACGGGAGCCTTTGTCTACACCCCTATAAACCCGCATGTGAACCATAGTTGTATGACCAATAGAAGCCAACCCTTTATGCTTGTGTTTGGGACCATCATCATTTGGATTCATTTGGACTTTTTGTCATTAGGTGTGAGCTTGTTGAGCCATTTAAACTGAGACGAGATTGTATCTTATGAAGATTGGGCCGAAAGTTTCTAAAATGTCGATGGGCCACTCTGTGTTTGGGCACCCTATCATTTGAAGTTGTTTAGCCATGTTATCACAAAAGTGTAAACTTGTCGGGCCTTTTGCAACTGGGACGAGTTTGCACCTCGCAATAATGTGATTGAATGCTTTAAAATGATAATGGGCCAACTTGTATGAAAACCTTGATGGGCTTAGAAAGTCCAAACACGATCCAAATATACTAGAAGCATGAGTTCGACATCCGCAGTGGCTTTCATCCCGAAAGAATACGCCTTGTTACGGCATATTTGTATACTTTTGGACACTTCTAAGTTCATCCCAATGACCACGGTTGCCGAAGGCCCAATTCATCATTTCTTGACAATGACATGATCCTAAAATTGGCTTAGTCCACGTTGTAAATGGGCGGTCTTTGTCTTTTACTGATAGAGAGGGACAGAAGTGGCCGAGGTTCACCCCGTAGCATAGGAGAGAGCGATTCTGTGTACCTCACATTGGTGCATAAAATAAGCCATACCTAGGACAGAAATGGACTTACCACGAGTGTGGGAGATATAAGGTCGGAGGGATATATGTTGTTTTGATAACCACTGGCATCTCATGCATCTCATGCATACACACATCATGTTAACCATGTGTCTTAAAAGCCATCATAGATATCCATTGGGTTAGGAAAAAGAAGACTTGTCAATAAGAGTTTAGCAAACATGGATATCGGGGGAAAATGTGTTGGATTCTCTAAAGTCCAAGGATCATTATCAAGCAAGAAAATAACATGTGAATACAATAAAATGAGGTGAGGAATACTCACAATGATCGGTTTGGATGCGACGAAGAACAAAAAAGTTCTCCCACTTGGTGAAGCTCGGCAGTGACTCAGCAGTGGACTGCACGGTAGTGGGCTGTGATACTCATGTAATGCATTCCATATCACCTTAGGATGGCTCATATGTGTGCTAGCACCCAAGAAATTTGCAACAAATTTCTTTAGCTTCTCCTTCATCACTAGGTCAAACCAGAAAACAGAGGAGAAAACTGTTAGAGAGAGGAAGGTTTTTGGCTCCAAAACATGAACCATGGAGAGAGAAATGAAAAAGTGTAATAGGTTTTTTATTTTCCATAAATCAATTAACCATTTACCACTTTTCAATTTCAAAAAAGTCAAGCATTAAATGCTTGCCATCAACTCACATCAACTCAAATCAATCAATCAATCAATTGTCAGATCACTCAAAGTGACATGTGATTTGACGCTTGATGTGACTAATGATTTGACGCTTGATTTGACTTACGTGCCGCACTCGAATTCGAAATATGAATGCGCTCGCAAATAATCTCGGGCTCAGGTTCGCTATTTCCAAATTGATGAATTTTCCGTTTCGACGTAATTAAATGATTATGCCTAACGAAATCACTATTCACATCGCTAACGAATTAATTCTAAATTAACTCGTTTGCCCGAATTAAAATCCAATTTTAATTCCGCGTCGAAATCCAATTTCATATAATATATCGAATATATTATTTTTATCGATTAATTCCAAATTAATCGTTATCTCTCTTTAAATGACATTTTATCCCAGATAAAATATCTCCGTAATTAATCCCAGATTAATTCTCTCTCTCATCTAATTAATCCTAGATTAATAAAGTGTGAGTCATACATCACCGGTGAATCTTCGGGAAGCGACCCATGAGATCCCCGGATATGTTGGCAGTAAATTCGGTCGTCGGACTATCCGAACACGTACGTTCCAAGTACGACGTTTTACCGATTTACAAGACAAGGTTGGCTTCTAGCAAAGCGCCATGCCTACCTAATTCTCCAGAAACATGCTTACAGGAATAAGCGATCTATATCAGACGTAGTATACATAGTATTGTGTATGTCGATCCAGTATCGGATGATCACGTGCTAGGCCTGGGGCTGGAATTGTGTTTGCCCCGTACGAAGCACATGTCAGATGTCTGGTAACCAGTCTCTATAATCGAATATACATGACCTTGTCATAATATCCCGATAGCTGCAGCATTTAAGAGAACCAGTCCCGTATCCTACGTGACCATCATCTCCACTATGACTGGAGTGATACTTCCTTCTTGACATCACACCCAACACACTACGATTCTCGATATAACCAGCATAGGCGTACACAGAACCTGTTAAAGCCCTGGACGACCGCAACCAAAGTATATTGATTGTCGCAAGTATTAGCGGTGCAAGTTTCAGGTTAAGACCAAATACACCTACCCTTATTTTGGACTTCCAAAGACACATAGTCATACTACCAATGGAATTATGATGGGGTCTATCCCGAGCGAAGCTGTTTCCCATACCATCGGTAAAACACAACCTCCTATTACACTTGCATGAGTATCCTATACCCAAATATATGAGAACTATGTCGTTCTGCCCTCACAACGCGCACAAGTGTAATACTAGTCTTTTATGTATTTATCGATGTCCAATCTCGATAATACTCTGACCAGGGATATTTAATGATTTATCCTTCGTGGACTGATACTGTCTCATATCATTCTCAATCCAGGAACAAATCATAGGGACCTCCTATCATTTATACATCTAGGTGATCTAATCACAAATGATAAGAGAGCAATCTCCTTTGTCACATAGTTGATTTGTACAACAACACCATGATCTGTACAAATAGTGACGTTATGGGTCATAATTGTCCAACAATCTCCCACTTGGCCTATAGCCAGTCACTCGAGTGTCTACCACCCGAACTATGTACGGTTGGCTCAAACTGTTGAGAAATGCTTTCGTCAGTGAATTTACATGATTATCGTCTGATGCGATTTATTCGATCATCACATCGCCACGATGTATGATCCGAACGAATCAGATGAATATCGAATGATTTATCTGGATCGTTGATGAAACCATTAATTCTTTATCCTGTGCTGACGCCTAGCTCAGCTGCTAACAGAACTATATCTAATCTAATTAGATTTATTATCGACCCAAAAGGCTTCTATTACCGCCTCAGCTGCAGCAATAACCTGTATTTGTTGTTTATTCGGTAACAGTATCTTGCTTAGAAGATTTCCAGCTCAATGTACCGTCATTCAAACTGTATAGTACCGTTTACAACTTATAGTTGTCTTTATCAGTTAGGAAACTTGTAGCAGTGATCCCAGTCAATTCAAGTTCTCTATCTCCATAGTTTAAGACAACATCCTTAGTTCTCTAAAAAACTAAATGATGTTCTTAATTTCAATGTAGTGACTATCACTTGGATTGGCCTGTTAGTGACTTCATATGCTCAAAGCGTATGAGACACCAGGTCGCGTACATTTTTCAATATACGGTTTCTCGAAGAGTTTTCGCGAAAGCCAAGCTTTCGCCGATTGTTATATGGGAATATCATTTCCAAGAAATGACATATATTATCATTATTTTATAGGACAACGATTGTCAGTGCGCTCCCACTAACCTTCTAATATACACAAGAATCATTTACGTTTTGAATTAAATCATAAACTATTATGATTACATCAAAACGATAATTCCAAGAATCTATGCTTGCTTCAATCCAAACATGGATCGAATAACCCGCAAACCTTGTTTGCTAGTTTTGGTACGACAAAACCGTTAGGATGTTGTAAACATCCTCCAAAAGGTTTCCTTTTCAGGAAAGCGATTTTCCCGTTAAGCTGACATATTTCATAAATGAAACATGAAGCATTTGCAAGCATTTATCCAAATGGATTTACTGTGGCAATAGGTAAAAGGTTGAATCGTAATCAACACAATGTTGATAACGATACCTTTCCGCTACAAGCCGAGCTTAGTACGTTGGTATGTTGTCATCCATGTAAGTCTTCCTTGAAGACTTATAATACCAATAGGCATAATGCCTTGCGGTACAACAACTAGTGTCCAAACTTGTTGATATACATGGAATCCATTTCGGATTATATGACACTTTGCCATAATAGGGAGTCGATACCTTGTATCACTTCCTCTTACATAGTCAGTTGGTATTCCTCAATAAGATAGACATCTTTATGAGGTGAGATCAGAAACCCATACCCCAGGTTATTTTCTGACTCTCTCCGACTTACATGGTTCTTGTGTATTCGAAGATTACTGGTATAGTTTCATCCTTGATGAACTAATTGTGTTCCATTAAGGAATGGGTGCCATGAATAGTATCACTCTGATTTTCATCGAGTTTTACTATCCTCCCACTTACCACTGCATATCGGTATTCCTCTTAAGAAAATCGCATGGTGAGCAACAATTACATTGTTCTCTAGTGAGTTGTATAAGTACTATACTAATGGTATCCCTATGATAACCTAAAATTGGGCACTTATCCGATTTGGGTTCCTGTTTGGTATCATCCAAACATATGCCTAGCATACCCAAATAATCAGGAATGTGAAACCCGGTTTCTTTCCCGTTCATATCTAATATGAAGTCTGTCAAACAGAATTTTATGGAACCTTATTCAAAATAATTTCTGCACTATTTAAAGCTTATCCGTTGAAGGAAATGGTAGCTCAGAGCGACTCATGATTAACCTTTATTATGTCTAACAAAATTTGTTTACTCACTGTTCGGACACACCGTCAGGATGACGTGTTCCGAGAGGAGTCCTATTTGAAAGAATACTTTACACTTTCAAGTATTTTAGAAACTTATTGCTTAAGTATTTTCCATTACGGTCTCACCATGACGGTATAATACTTTAGCTGATCTATTTGTCTATTTCGTTTCGAAACTGAAAAAGTTTCTTATTTGTGTTCTTCAAAAGAAACACATAACAATAATGCGATGCCACATCCGTAAAGGTCACGAAATATTAATATCCACCTCTAGCCTAGCTAGACATGGGCCCACTTGCTTCACTATGAACTAGGGCTTACAGATCGGTGGCATTTGCACTTTTACCAAGTAAATAGTGTTATAGGCACATTGCCCAATAGACTAGATTCGTAGACTTTATTTGAATAGAATCAAATACATCCTAGTACCCACTCTTCGAAAGTGTGGATATACGAGTCTTGTTTGATTGTGTCCCAGACAACAATGCCACAATTAGTTTCTTCTGATCAAATCAGTTTGAGCCATTTGTTTGTCATGTTATGTTTTTTTTTAGATTTATTTATATTCAAAATATAAATTCTTTTATTCACATCTAATGTGTTTATCTCAATATCATATTTATATAATAAAACATTTTAGTGTTCTAGAATATAAAGGTTCACCCGCAGCGGGTTAAACACTGATATAGAGATAATGTTTCTAGTCAAATTAGTTACATTATAACAGTTTCCAAATTTAGGTACCCACCCGAAGGTAGTTGCTAAACTTAGGTATCTACGATTAAAACAGCGACAGTCGTCCCATTTCCAATTCGCAGATTAATCTCAATTGATGTCAATATCCTGCTCATAGCAGATTCTGAACATCAGTATATATTTATGTACCACACTAAGTATTTAAAATCCAATTTCAATACTAGTAGTGAACATAATATGACAAACATATTTGAAGTCAGAGCCTTGCACCGTCTTCAATTCCTTTATGTCTGCCTTGTCCAAACGGCAGTCACGCTTCCGCGATCCCATTTGCCACAATTTAGGTAGACATTTTGGGATATGTCCTTTTATCTTCCCAGAAGATTATAATGATTTTGTCTTTGCCCTTTTCCACATTCAGAAGCGTTCGGCCTAGCCTTGTCCCAGAAGATTATAATGATTTTGTCTTTGCCCTTTTCCACATTCAGAAGCGTTCGCCTAGCCTTGTCATTCTGGAATGTCGAAGTAAAGTGCGCCTTGCGCTACTTGCCTTATTGCAAATTTTGACTTTGTCTCCTTGAGAATAGGCATTAACTCTCCAAGAGTTATTATTGCAATTTAGTACTTCTAAAATCTAAATATAGATCTATGAAGATCCTTCAATTTCATTATCATACTTTAAGGATCTAATCCTTAGTTCTGATTCAGAAATTAAAGAGTCTACTTGACAAGTATAATGGATTAAGCAAGCACTAAAGTTATCATCACATAAATCTTCCAAAGATTATGCTCTATTATTTGCTTAACTCCGAGCTTATGCCTAACATGTTATTTTATCAAATAAAGTAACTTATTAGTTTCCAGGACCATCCTGAAATTTATTCCTAATTTGAAAATTAAACCATTTAAATACATTTTCCTTAGGATTATGTTTTAAATGTCAATCTTTCAATTTTATCTTGATTTTAATAGTCCAACTATTTAATCAACGATTTAGGTACTATTTATTATAATGATTATTATAGTCTAACTATTTTAATCAACTATAATTAATTAAATCAAATATATTGATTATTATAATCCAATTATATAATCAAATATAAATGAATAATTTGAATACAGTCTAACTGTTTATTAAAACAACAATTTAAATATTAGTCCAACTAACATTTAATTCATTTGACGAATGATATTTGTTTGAGCGCGTATGGCAAGTAATTAAACGAATATTGCAAATTCAATTCTTGCCTCCCACTATTTTACGGCGAGCCTCTAACCCTCTGTCGAGTACTCGGGAAACCATGTTTCCTAGTGGGCTAGGATCCCGTTAAATATCACACAATCTTGACTTTGGCCAACAAATTGTATGATAATTAACTAGGTAGATCTCTAAGATCGATTGGATCCAATCCAATTCCTAGATCCAGTATGGGGACATCCAAGTCCGAAACATATATCTTATATATGCCAATACATCCAATGTATTACCTAACCTTTTTCCTCTGAATCAACTAAGCATTGGCTTTGGCACAACAAACTTAGTGATCCCAGTTAAGCGCGACCCATTGACCATGGAAAGCGTCGTAATCAATGTCGATGGACAAGAAGTGGTCTTGACTTTGGCCAACAAACCACAACATGGACAAGACACCAATATGGAGCAAAGCTCTCGTGATTCAAACACATCCTCGACGGAAAAAGGCCTTGACTTTGGCCAACAAGCCAATGCCAGTCTCGGATCTTGAGTAAGAATCACTCAATGGAAGGAAAAACGCTTAATATTTATGAAGGTTTTTCGCGTGCAAATTGGCAACCAATTTATTATCTTTGTTAAGGTCTCATCATCATACACCCTTAAACATGCATTCTAAACACATAATAAAGCGCGTATAAATAAAGTTATAATGATATGCGGATGGATACTTTACACATTGATCCTAGATCAAATCTCTCCATTTCTCTCTCCCGCTAGCACAAGTATTTACTTCTACCCGTTACACTACACTTCTATAGAAACCTCATTTACATTGAGGGGAATAGGTGAGAATAGAATATAAAGAGTATGGAGGTGATAAAGCTGGACACGCAGGTCCAATTTAATAAATCAAATTTATTACAACAATTTCTAAAATTGCCCCACCCATCTAATATCCATCCGATATACATTATTCATGCATCACAATCTTGTATTCACACAAGCATGTTATCAATCAATCTAATCCAATTAATTAAGCTGATAATTAGTGATCATCCAATGTTCAAACAACGATTTGATTTTGCTCGAGTCAAACTCATTTTTGCGAATAAGTACTCAAAGTACGAATCCTCGAATTAAATTAAACTACAAAATTAAATCCAATTTAATATGTATTTAATACTAATTCATTATTTAATTCCAAATTAAATACTACACTTTATTAACGAACCTATACGACTTAAATTCCAAATTTAATCGTTACGGGTATCAAAGCCCGATTAATATCCAATATTAATTTGATTAAAGTCTAATGGGCTTTTAATTAATTTCTTGAGGCGTGGACTTTTGGTCAACTCGGGTCAAACCCAATAACCAAAGTCCAATCCGGGAGTTACCCCATAAGCCCAGAAATCAATTTAGGCCTATTAGGCCCAATTAAACTTTAAAGGTCCATTAGTCGCATTTGGGCTTTATGGATGCGGTTTTGGGCCCAATTGGATCCAACCAATTTAGCCTAAACCCAACTTGGTACAACCAAGCCCAATTACAACACAACAAGCCCAAATCCAATTTAAGGCCCAAATCAATTAAATTACAAAATTCAAAATTCCCAATTTAATTAACCAAAGTGTATTACACAATTAATTAACCAAATCAATATTTCCAAAATACGAATTAGCCTAATTAATCATGCTCATTTACATCAATTAGTGTCCAACACATTTTATCAAAAAATCAAACCCAAACATGCTTAAGGCTCTCGGCAATTGAAGAGGATTTTGTGTCCGATTCGGTTTCAATCCAATTAATTCCACAATCGACATTAAATCAACATCATAAATCGTTTCAAGTCATCCAATGATCAATGAAACAAAAATCACCAAGAATTAGGGCTCTCTAACTCTCGGCTTTTAAGGTTTATTATGCCAAATTACAAATCCAATCCAATTGAATCAAATTCAACATTAAATCAATATCCCCAAATGATTTCCAACTCATCCAATGAATCAAAATCAAAATACCAAGAAAATATGGTTCATGTCATTTTCGGCCAATCCTTCCAAAATTGGGGAAATTTATTCCAAACAAAATTAATCAAATTGATCCAATCAATCTTCAATTAAACATGTAATAAGCATACTTAATCATCCAATTCAACCAAATCATGCTTAAAATCATTTCACCCAATTTTAACCCTAAATCATTTTCATGCTCAATATTAGCTCAAGATACCATTGTTGGATTCTCTATGGTCCAAGGATCATTATCAAGCAAGAAAATAACATATCAATACAATCAAAGGAGGTGCGGAATACTCACAATGATCCTCTTGGATGCGACGAAGAACAAAAACGTTCTCCCACTTGGTGAAGCTCGGTAGTGGCAGTGACTCAGCAGTGGACAGCTCGGCAGTGGGCTGTGATGCTCCTCCAAGAATCGGCCATGGATGTCTTCAAAGCTCCAAGCTCCAAGTGGTGATTCCATGCTCATGTAGTGAGTTCCCTATCACCTTAGGATGGCTCCTATGTGTGCTAGCACCCAAGAAATTTGCCACAAATTTCTTTAGCTTCTCCTTCATCACTCGGTCAAACCAGAAAACAGAGGAGAAAACCGTGAGAGGAAGGTTTTTGGCTCCAAAACGTGAACCATGGAGAGAGAAATGAAAAATTGTAATAGGTTTTTTAGTTTCTAAAAAAAATTAACCATTTACCACTTTTCAATTTCAAAAAAGTCAAGCATTAAATGCTTGCCATCAACTCACATCAACTCACATCAATCAATCAATCAATTATCACATCACTCAAAGTGACATGTGATTTGATGCTTGATGTGACTAATGATTTGACACTTGATTTGACTTGCGTGCCGCACTCGAATTTGAAATGCGAATGCGCTCGAAAATAATCCCGGGCTCGAGTTCGCTAATTCCAAATTGACGAATTTTCCGTTGCGACGTAATTAAATGATTATGCCTAGCGAAATCACTATTCACGTCGCTAACGAATTAATTCTAAATTAACTCGTTTGCCCGAATTAAAATCCAATTTTAATTCCGCGTCGAAATCCAATTTCATATAATACATCGAATATATTATTTTTATCGATTAATTCCAAATTAATCGTAATCTCTCTTTAAATGATATTTTATCCCAGATAAAATATCTCCATAATTAATCCCAGATTAATTCTCTCTCTCATCTAATTAATCCCAGATTAATAAAGTGCGAGTCATACATCATCGGTGAATCTTCGGGAAGCGACCCATAAGATCCCCGGATATGTTGGCAGTAAATTCGGTCGTCGGACTATCCGAACACGTACGTTCCAAGTACGACGTTTTACCGATTTACAAGACAAGGTTGGCTTCTAGCAAAGTGCCATGCCTACCCAATTCTCCAGAAACATGCTTACAGGAATAAGCGATCTATATCAGACGTAGTATACATAGTATTGTGTATGTCGATCCAGTATCGGATGATCACGTGTTAGGCCTGGGGCTGGAATTGTGTCTGCCCCGTACGAAGCACATGTCGGATGTCTGGTAACCAGTCTCTATAATCGGATATACATGACCTTGTCATAATATCCCGATAGCTGCAGCATTTAAAAGAACCAGTCCCGTATCCTACGTGACCATTATCTCTACTTTGACTGGAGTGATACTTCCATCTTGACATCACACCCAACACACTACGATTCTCGATATACCCAACATAGGCGTACACAGAACCTGTTAAAGCCCTGGATGACCGCAACCAAAGTATATTGATTGTCACAAGTATTAGAGGTGCAAGTCTCAGGTTAAAACCAAATACACCTACCCTGATTTCGGACTTCCATAGACACATATTCAAACAACCAATGGAATTCCTAGGGGGTCTATCCAGAGGGAAGCTGTTTCCCGTACCATCGGTAAAACACAACCTACTATTACACTTGCATGAGTATCCTATACCGAAATATATGAGAACTATGCCGTTCTGCCCTCACAACGCTCACAAGTGTAATACTAGTCTTTTACGTATTTATCGATGTCCAATCTCGATAATACTCTGACCATGGATATTTAATGATTTATCCTTTGTGGACTGATATTGTCTCATATCATTCTCAATCCAGGAACAAATCATAGGGACCTCCTATCATTTATACATCTAGGTGATCTAATCACAAATGATAAGAGAGCAATCTCCTTTGTCACATAGTTGATTTGTACAACAACACCATGATCTGTACAAATAGTGACGCTATGGGTCATAATTTTCCAACAAAAGGAAACCGAGGAACAAAAAAATAAATTACGGGAAGGATAGAAAGACCATTGGGAAAAAAAATAAAATTGTTTGTTTTTAGTCCTTGATAGTTAGACATAAGTATAATGATGAAATCGTTTGCTTTAGGGAGAAATCTTAGAAACGATAAGTATTGATGCGCTTTTATCTGATAATTTGAGTGATTTATCTATGTTAGACTCGTAAGCACTTGATTATGGTTCTTAACAGTGAAAACCTGAGTAGTTAGCAACGTGACTAGTTGAAGAAATTGTAGGTCGGTGGATGACTGTTCGCCTAAATGTCTATCATGATTTGCTTGTGTTATGATGTGTGGTATGGTTGAAAATAAAAGAAAAGTCTCTAAAGAAAAGAATTAAACCACATATAACTGATAAGCGTGAAGCTACCCGTGGGCGAGTATTAGGACCACCATGAGGAGAAATGCTACCTTAAAGGGTAGGTGTGTTGAAAAAAAAAAAAAAAAAAGAAAAGAAAAGAAAAAAGAAGTCAAAAAGAAAAGAAAAATGAGAGAGACAAAAGAGAAAGAAAACCATACCAATTTGAGCACAGAAAAGCAATTGCAGGGCATAATTGAGACATCTAGGTTGGTTTGACCTATCGATCCCAATTTTTTGACAAAACCATTGAGTTGGATTACCTGGGGATGAATCTACAAAGGAACCTTTGCACACACACACTGTAAGTCTAGCTTAGATCATTTATTCAAAGACTTGGATTTGAGTTGCATCGAGTGTTTTGAAGGTTCTCTGGTTTCGACACTGGGCATCCTTTGAGGACAATGATATGTATAACTATTGGGACTATTTGGTAGCCTGTAATATAGTATGTTGATACGGAATACCACATCATGTGGTTCACCTTGACCTAGTGCAAACAGATTAGAGCAGAAAGCTAAATCAAGTTTGGGGGCGACCAGTCAACCACCCCGCGAATAAGGGATATACTGAGAACTTGAGCCATGAGACAAAAGAGAACTGAACAATCACCAGAAAAGAACCGACATAATGAAATTATAAGCAGACCCAGGAGGCGACCAGAGCAATTTGTAGGTAAATGACACCAAGGAGCACACGGAAGGCTTAACCTATCGGAATAGGAAATACATTCATGCATACATGCATACACGTCACATGCACGTAATTTTTTTTTTGTTCGTAGGTTTTAAAGAAAAGAAAAAAGCGACAAAGACAAGCAGTTTCGGGAATGAATCCCATGGTCGAGGTGTTGGACAATTATGACCCATAGCGTCACTATTTGTACAGATCACGGTGTTGTTGTACAAATTAACTATGTGACAAAGGAGATTGCACTCTTATCATTTGTGATTAGATCACCTAGATGTATAAATGATGAGAGGTCCTTGTGATTTGTTCCTGGACGGAGAATGATATGAGACAGTATCAGTCCACGTATGATAAATCATTAAACATCCCTAGTCAGAGCATTATCGAGATTGGACATCGATGAATGCGTAAAAGACTAATATTACACTTGTGCGCATTGTGAGGGCACAACGACATAATTCTCATATATTTCGGTATAGGATACTCATGCAAATGTAATAGGAGGTTGTGTTTTGCCGATGGTACGGGAAACAGCTTCGCTCTAGATAAGACCCCCTCGGAATTCCATTGGTAGTATGATTATGTGTCTATGGAAATCCGAAATCAGGGTAGGTGTATATGGTCTTAACCTGTGACTTGCACCTCTAATGCATACGACAATCAATATACTTTGGTTGAGGTCGTCCAGGGCTTTAACTGGTTCTGTGTACGCCAATTCTGGGTATATCGAGAATCGTAGTGTGTTGGGTGTGATGTCAAGATGGAAGTGTCACTCCAGTCATATGGAGTTGATGATCGCGCATGGATACAGAACTGGTTCTCTAAATAAGGTTGCAACCGTCGGGATAATATGACTTGGTCATGATTATCCAATTTTAAAGAGACTAGTTGCTTGTAATCCGATATATGCTTCGTACGGGGTAGACATTGTACCAGCCCCAGGCATTTCATTTGATCATCCGATACTGGACAGAAATACGCAATACTACGTATACTACGCCTGATACATATCCTTTATTCCTGTAAAGATATTTCCGGAGAATTGGGTAGGCATGGCGCTTTGCTATAGGCCAACCTTGTCTTGTAATTCGGTAAAATGTAGTACGAGCTACTTACGTGTTCGGATAGTCCGACGACCGAATTACTGCCAACATATCCGGGGATCTCATGGGTCGCTTCCCAAAGATTCACCGATGACGTATGACTCGCACTTTAATTAATCTGGGATTAATAAGATGAGAGAGAAAATTAATCTGGGATTAATTATGTAGATATTTTATCTGGGATAAAATATCATATAAAAGAGAGATAACGATTAATTTGGAATTAATCGATAAATTAATATATTTGATATATTTAACGAAATTGGATTTCGACGCGGAATTGAAATTGGATTTTAATTCGGGCGAACGAATTAATTTAGAATTAATTCGTTAGCGACGTGAATTGTGATTTCGCTAGGCGTAATCATTTAATTACGACGCACCAAAAAATTCGTTAATTTGGAATTAGCGAACCCGAGCCCGGGATTAAGCGCATTCGCATTTCAAATTCGAATGTGGCACGCAAGTCAAATCAAGGGTCAAATCGCTAGTCGCATCAAGCGTCACATCAAGCGTCAAATCATGTCACTTTGAGTGATGACAAGTGATTGATTGATTGATATGATTGAGTGATGTGGTGGTTGTTGGCATTAAAAGTTTGACTTTATATTAGCCAAATTTTTGGTATATGATTTTAAAAAATCAAATACAAAATTAGACAACATTTTTACTCTTCTCTCTCTCCAATTTCTCTTCATCCTCTCGCCCAAGAGGGCATTTCTTGTTCTGTTTTTCTGCTGAAAAATGTGAGCTGTGAAGGGAAGCAAGTGTGATTTTATGGCAAAATCTCGAGTGTTAGCACACTCCGGGATCAATGCAAAAGTGATAGGGAAGTCCACCCATGAGCCGGGAACCGTTCGACGAAGCTCGGAGCTTGACGAATGACCCAAACGAAGGATAAAATCAGTGGACTGTCACAGCAGCTCACGCACAAACCAGTGAGCAAAACAGAATTTTTTGTTCGCCTCTGCCTCACTCAAACGCTCGATGTCAGTATTCCGCGACTTCTCGAATGTTATTCACACATGTTCATGCTTGATTTGTGATCCTTGGGACCTAGATAATCTCCAACAATGGTATCAAGAGCTTGATTAAAAGCATGAAAAATGTTTAGGGCTTAAAATTGGGCAAACTTGATTTTGAGCATGATTAATGAAATTGGATGGATTAGTATGCTTAAATGTGTTTGAATTTAGGATTGATTGGATCAATTTATTGAAATTGTGTTTGGAACAAATTTCCCCAATTTCTTTGTGTTGGCCGAATGGTCTTCCCCCTAAAATGTCTTGGGATTTTTGATTTTTGACAATTGGATGTGTTGGAAATCATTCGGGATAATGATTTAATGTCGATTGTGGAATTATTTGGATTGAATTCGAATCGGACATAAAATCCCCAAATTGCCAAGAGCATAAAAGCATGTAATTGGGTTTGATTTTTGATCAAATATGTTGGACATGTTTTGTTGTTATTGAGCATGATTAATTGTATAAATTAATGTTTTGGAAATAATGATTTGGGTGATTAATTGTGTTATACACTTTAGTGTAATTAAATTGGGAAAATTGGATTTTTGGAATTTAATTATTTGAGCCTTAAATTGGATTTGGGCTTGTTGTGTTGTAATTGGGCTTATTGGGCTTGGTTGTACTAAGTCGGCTTTAGGCAAAATTGGTTGGATCCAATTAGGCCCAAAACCGCTTCCATAAAACCCAAATGCGACTAATGGACCTTTAAAGTTTAATTGGGCCTAATGGGCCTAAATTGATTTCTGGGCTTATGGGGTAACTCCCGGATTGGACTTTGGTTATTGGGTTCGACCCAAGTTGACCAAAAGTCCACGCCTTAAGAAATTAATTAAAAGCCCATTGGACTTTAATTAAATTGACGTTGGACGTTAATCGGGCTTTGACACCCGTGACGATTAAATTTGGAATTTAAGTCGTAAAGGTTTATTAATAAAGTGTAGTATTTAATTTGGAATTAAATAGTGAATTAAAATTAAATACAAATTGAATTGGATTTAATTGTGTAGTTTAATTTAATTCAAGAATTCGTACTTTGAGTACTTATTCGCAAAATGAGTTTGACTCGCGCAAAATCAAATCGTTGTTTGAACATTGGATGATCACTAATTATCAGATTAATTAATTTGATTAGATTGATTGATAACATGCTTGTGTGAATACATTGTTGCGATGCATGAATAATGTATATCGGATGGATATTAGATGGGTGGGACAATTTTAGAAATTGTGTAATAAATTTGATTTTAATTGGACCTACGTGTCAAGCCTTATTACCTCTCTATTCTTTGTATTCTCTTCTCACATTTCCCCTCAATGTAAATGAGGTTTCTTTAGAAGTAGTGTAGTGTAACGGGTAGAAGAAATATTTGTGCTAGCGGGAGAGAGAAAATGAGAGATTTGATCTAGGATCAATGTGTAAAATATTCATCCGCATATCATTATTATTTTTCATATGCGCTTTATTATGTGTTTAGAATGCATGTTTAAGGGTGTATGATGATGAGACTTTAACAAAGATAATAAATTGGTTGCCATTTGCACGCGAAAAACCCTCGTATAATATTAAGCGTATTTCCTTCCATTGGGTGATTCTCACTCAAGATCTGAGACGACATTGGTTTGTTGGCCAAAGTCAAGGCCTTTGTCTGTCGAAGATGTGTTTGAATCACGAAGGCTTTGTTACATGTCAGTGTCTTGTCCAAGTTGTGGTTTGTTGGCCAAAGTCAAGACCACTTCTTGTCCATCGACATTGATTACGAAGCTTTCCATGGTCAATGGGTCACCCTTAACTGGGATCACTAAGTTTGTTGTGCCAAAGCCAAGGCTTAGTTGATTCAGAGGAAAAAGGTTAGGGAATACATTGGATGTATTGGCATATATAAGATATATGTTTCGTACTTGGATGTCCCCCTACCGGATCTAGGAATTGGATTGGATCCAATCGATCTTAGAGATCTACCTAGTTAATTATCATACAATTTTTTTGCCAAAGTCAAGATTGTGTGATATTTAACGGGATCCCAGCCCACTAGGAAACACAGTTTCCCGAGTACTCGACAGAGGGTTAGAGGCTCGCCGAAAAATAGTGGGAGGCAAGAATTGAATTTGCAATATTCGTTCAATTACTCGCCATACGAGCTCAAACAAATATCATTCGTCAAATAAATTAAATGTTAGTTGGACTAATATTTAAATGTTGTTTTAATAAATAGTTGGACTATATTCAAACTATTCAATTATAGTTGATTTTATAATTGGATTATAGTAATCAATATAATTGATTTTAATCTATTAAATTATAGTTGATTAAATAGTTGGACTATTGTAATCATTATAATAAATAGTACCTAAATCGTTGATTAAATAGTTGGACTATTAGAATCAAGATATAAATTGAAAGATTAACGTTTAATACATAATCCTATGGAAAATGTATTTAAATGGTTTAATTTTCAAATTGGGAATAATTTCAGGATTGTCCTGGAAAAATAATAAGTTACTTTATTGGATAAAATAACATATTAAGCCTAAGCCCGGAGTTAAACAAACACTAGAGCATAATCTTTGGAAGATTATGTGATGATAACTTTAGTGCTTAATCCATTATACTTACCGCAGTAGACTCCTTAATTTCTGAATCAGAACTAAGGATTAGATCATTAAAGTATGATGAAGAAATTGAAGGATCTTCATAAATCTATGTTTAGATTTTAGAAGTACTAATATTGCAATAGTAAACTCTTGGAGAGTTAATGACTATTCTCAATGAGACAAAGTCAAAGTTTGCAATTAGGCAAGTAGCGCAAGGCGCACCTCACTTCGATAATCTAGAAGGCCAAGGCTTGGACAAAGGCTTCTGGAGTGTTAAAAATGGCAAAGGCAAAGGCAAAATCATTATAATCTTCTGGGAAGATAAAAGACATATCCCAAAATGTCTGCCTAACTGTGGCAAACGGGATCGCGGAAGTGTGACTGCCGGTTGGACAATCAGACATGAAGGAATTGAAGACGATGCAAGGCTCCGACTTCAAATGTTTGTCAAGATTATGTTCACTACTAGTATTGAAATTGGATTTTAAATACTTAGTGTGGTACATAAATATATACTGATGTTCAGAATCTGCTATGAGCAGGATTAGGAAACTGTTATAATGTAACTAGTTTGACTAGGAACATTATCTCTATATCAGTGTTTAATGTTGCGGATTAAACCTTTATATTCTTGAACACTAAAGTGTTTTATTATATAAAGATGATATTGAGATAAACACATTAGATGTGAATAACAGCATTTATATTTTGAATATAAATAAATCTCAAATGTATAATGACAAACAAATAGCTCAAACTGATTTGATCAGATGAAACATATTATGGCGTTGTAGTCTGGGACACAATCAAACAAGACTTGTATATCCACACTTTCGAAGAGTGGGTACTCGGACTGATTTGATTCCTATCAAATAAAGTCTACGAATCTAGTTTATTGGGCAATGTGCCTAAAATACTATTTACTTGGTAAAAATGTAAATGCCACCAATCTGTTAGCCATAGTTCATAGTGAAGCAAGTGGGCCCCTGTCTAGCTAGGCTAGAGGTGGATATGAATATTTCGTGACCTTTACGGATGTGGCATCGCGTTATGGTTATGTGTTTCTTTTGAAGAACACAAATCGGAAACTTTTAAAGTTTCGACACGAAGTAGACAAAAGATCGGCTATAGTATATACCGTCACGGTAAGACCGTAATGGAAAATACTTAAGCAATAAGTTTCTAATATACTTGAAAGAGTATAGTATTCTTTCAAATGAGGACTCCTCTCCGGAACACGTCAAAGTTACGGTGCGTCCGAACCGAGAAACCGAATTTTGTTGGACATGATAAGGTTAATCATGAGTCGCTCTGAGCTACCATTTCCTTCAACGGATACACTTTACCAGTGCAAAACTTATTTTGAATAAGGTTCCATAAAAATCTGTTTGGCAGATTTCGTGCCAATTGTAGGTTATCCTAGGGATAGCATAAGTATGGTACTTATACAACTCACGAGAGAACAATTAGATTGTTGCTCACCATGCGATTTTCCTAAAAAGAATATCGATATGCAGTGGTAAGTGGGAGGATAGTAAAACTCGATGAAAATCGGAGTAATACTATTCCAGGCATCGAATTCTAATGGAACACTTATAGTTCATCAATGATGAAACTATTACCATAATCTTCGAATACACAAGAACCGCGTATGTCGAAGAGAGTCAGAAAACAACCTGGGATATGGGTTTCTGATCTCACCTCATAAAGATGTCTATCTTATTGAGGAATACCAACTGACTACGTATGAGGTAGTGATACAAGGTATCGACTCCCTATTATGACAAAGTGTCATGAGTTCGAAATGGATTCCATGTATATCAACAAGTTTGGACACTAGTTGATGTACCGGAAAGCATTGTGCCTATTGGTACTTATAAGTCTTCAAGTAAGACGTGCATGGATGGCAACATACCAACGTACTAAGCTAGGCTTGTAGCGGAAAGGTATCGTTATCAACATTGTGTTGATTACGATTCAACCTTTTAACTGTTGCCACGGTAAATCCATTTGGATAATGCTTCCTAAAGCTGCATGTTTCATGTATGAAATATGACAGCATTACGGGAAAATCGCTTCCTGAAAGGGAACCTTTAGGAGGATGTTTACAACATCCTGTCGATTTTGTCGTACCATAACTAGCAAACAAGGTTTGCAGGTTATTCAATCCATATTTGGATTTAAGCACATAGGTTCTTGGAATTGTCGTTTTGATGTGATCATAATGGTTTATGATTTAATTCAAAATGAAATGATTCTTGTGTATATAAGAGGGTTAGTGGGAGCGTAATGCCAATCGATGTCCTGTAAATAATGATAATATATCATTTCTTGAAAATGATATTCCAATAAAATAACTATCGGCGAAAGCTTGACTTTCGATAAAACTCTCCGAGAATTCGTACATTGAAAAATGTACGCTACCTGGTGTCTCATACGCTTTGAGCATATAGATTCACAAACAGGCCAATCCGAGTGATAGTCACTGGATTGATTCGTTAGTATCTTAGAGAACTAAGGATGCTGTCTTAGTCTATGGAGAAGGAGAACTTGAAGTGACTGGGATCACTGTAGCAAGTTTCCTAACCGATAAAGACGACTATAAGTCGCAAACGGTACTATACAGTTTGAATAACGGTACAGTGAGCTGGAAATCATCCAAGCAAGATACTGTTACCGAATAAACAACAAATACGGGTTATTGATACAGCTGAAGCGGCAATAGAAGCCTTCTGGGTCGATAACAAATCTAATTAGATTAGATATAGTTCTGTTAGCAGCTGAGCTAGGCTCGAGCATAGGCTAAAGAATTAATGGTCTCATCAACGATCCAGATACATACTTCGACTATTCATCTGATTCGTTCGGATCATACATCGTGGCGATGTGATGATCGAATAAATCGCATCAGATGATAATCATGCAAATCCGCTGACGAAAGCCTTTTCTCAGAAGTTTGAGCCAATCGTACATAGTTCGGGTGTCAAGCACTCGAGTGACTGGCTATAGGCCAAGTGGGAGATTGTTGGACAATTATGACCCATAGCGTCACTATTTGTATAGATCACGGTGTTGTTGTACAAATTAACTATGTGACAAAGGAGATTGCACTCTTATCATTTGTGATTAGATCACCTAGATGTATAAATGATGAGAGGTCCTTGTGATTTGTTCCTGGACGGAGAATGATATGAGACAGTATCAGTCCACGTAGGATAAATCATTAAACATCCCTAGTCAGAGCATTATCGAGATTGGACATCGATGAATGCGTAAAAGACTAGTATTACACTTATGCGCGTTGTGAGGGCACAACGGCATAGTTCTCATATATTTGGGTATAGGATACTCATGCAAGTGTAATAGGAGGTTGTGTTTTGCCGATGGTACGGGAAACAGATTCGCTCTGGATAAGACCCCTCGGAATTCCATTGGTAGTATGACTATGTGTCTATGGAAATCCGAAATCAGGGTAGGTGTATTTGGTCTTAATCTGAGACTTGCACGCTAATGCATACGACAATCAATATACTTTGGTTGAGGTCGTCCAGGGCTTTAACGGTTTCTGTGTACGCCAATTCTGGGAATATCGAGAATCGTAGTGTGTTGGGTGTGATGTCAAGACGGAAGTGTCACTCCAGTAATATGGAGTTGATGATCGCGCAGGGATACAGAACTGGTTCTCTAAATAAGGTTGCAACCGTCGGGATAATATGACTTGGTCATGATTATCCAATTTTAAAGAGACTAGTTGCTTGTAATCCGATATATGCTTCATACGGGGCAGACACTGTACCAGCCCCAGGCCTTGCATGTGATCATCCGATACTGGACAAAATACGCAATATATGTATACTACGCCTGATACAGATCCTTTATTCCTGTAAGGATATTTCTGGAGAATTGGGTAGGCATGGCGCTTTGCTAGAGGCCAACCTTGTCTTGTAAATCGGTTAAAAGTAGTACGAGGTACTTACGTGTTCGGATAGTCCAACGACCGAATTTACTGCCAACATATCCGGGGATCTCATTGGTCGCTTCCCAAAGATTCACCGATGACGTATGACTCGCACTTTAATTAATCTGGGATTAATAAGATGAGAGAGAAAATTAATCTGGGATTAATTACGTAGATATTTTATCTAGGATAAAATATCATATAAAAGAGAGATAATGATTAATTTGGAATTAATCGATAAATTAATATATTTGATATATTTAACGAAATTGGATTTCGACGCGAATTGAAATTGGATTTTAATTCGGGAGAACGAATTAATTTAGAATTAATTCGTTAGCGATGTGAATAGTGATTTCGCTAGGCGTAATCATTTAATTACGACGCAACGGAAAATTTGTTAATTTGGAATTAGCGAACCCGAGCCCGGGATTATTTGCGAGCGCATTCGCATTTCGAATTCGAGTGCGGCACGCAAGTCAAATCAAGCGTCAAATCGCTAGTCGCATCTAGCGTCACATCAAGCGTCAAATCATGTCACTTTGAGTGATATGACAAGTGATTGATTGATTGATGTGATTGAGTGATGTGGTGGTTGTTGGCATAAAAGTTTGACTTTTTATTAGCCAAATTTTTGGTCTATGATTTTAAAAAAAATAAATTGAAAATTAGACAACATTTTTACTCTTCTCTCTCTCTAATTTCTCTTCATCCTCTCGCCCAGGAGGGCATTTCTTGTTCTGTTTTTCTGCTGAAAAATGTGAGCAGTGAAAGGGAAGCAAGTGTGATTTTGTGGCAAAATCGAGAGTGCTAGCACACTCCGGGATCAATGCGAAGGTGATAGAGAAGTCCACCCATAAGCCGGGAATCGTTCGACGAAGCTCGGAGCTTGACGAAGGACCCAAACGAAGGATAAAATCAGTGGACTGTCACAGCAGTTCACGCACAAACCAATGAGCAAAACAAAATTTTTTGTTCGCCTCCGCGTCGCTCAACCGCTCGATGTAAGTATTTCGCGACTTCTCGAATGTTATTCATACATGTTCATGCTTGATTTGTGATCCTTGGGACCTAGATAATCTCCAACACGAGGCCGAAATTATCAGCAGTTTTGGGAATGAATCCCAGGGCCGAGGCCCACATTGTCAGCAGTTTTGGGGAATAAATCCCAGGGTCGAGGACCACATTATCAACAGTTTTGGGAATGAATCCTAGGGTCGACGCCCACACCATCAGCAGTTTTGGGAATGAATCCCAGGGTCGAGGCCCACACTATCAGCAGTTTCGGGAATAAATCCCAGGTTCGAGGCCCACAATATCAGTAGTTTCGGGAATGAATCCCAGAGTCGAGGCCCACACTGTCAGCAGTTTCGGGAATGAATCCCAGGGTCGAGGCCCACACTATCAGTAGTTTCGGGAATGAATCCCAGGGCCGAGGCCCACATTATCCGCAGTTTTAGGGAACAAAGCTCAGGGAATAAAGCCCACAATCAACAGTTCGGGAACAAAGCCCACAACTAGTTCAGTTCGTAAATGAAACTCCAATCAACACAAGTTCGGGAATAAAGCCCACAATCAACAGTTTGGGAACAAAGCCCACAACCAATTCAGTTCGGGAATAAAGCCCACAACCAATTCAGTTCGGGAATAAAGCCCACAATCAACACAAGTTCGGGAACAAATCCCTGGGAATAAAGCCCACAATCGATAGTTCGGGAATAAAGCCCATAACAAATTCAGTTCATGAATAAAGCCAACAATCAACACAAGTTCGGGAACAAAGCCCATGGAATAAAGTCAACAATCAATAGTTCGGGAATAAAGCCCACAATCTACACAGTTCGGGAGCAAAGCCTAGGGAACAAAGCCCACTCTTAACAAAGCCCAGGGAATAAAGCTCACATTCAACACAGTTTAAGAACAAAGCCCACATTCAGTACAGTTCGGGAACAAAGCCCACAATCCACACAGTTTGGGAACAAAGCCTATAGAACAAAGCCCACAGTCAACACAGTTTGGGAACAAAGCCCAAAGATGGTTCGGGAACAAAGCCTAGGGGTCAAAAGCACCTAGCCATCACATTCAGCATAGTTCGGGAACAAAGCCCATGGAACAAAGCCCACTTTCTACATAACTCGGGAACAAAGCCCACAGTCAGCTCAATTCGGGAACAAAGCCCACATGTGGTTCGGGAACAAAGCCCAGGGGTCAAAAGCACCTCGCCATCACATTCAGCACAGTTCGGGAACAAAGCCCACTCTCAGCACAGCCAGGGAATAAAGCCCACACTCGGTGGTTCGGGAATAAAGCCCAGAGGTCGAAGCGCCTCGCCATCAACTCAACTCAGTAACGGTTCAGGAAAGGACCACCTCATACAGTAACTGTTTAGGAATGGACCACCTCTCAAGTAGTGGTTCGGGAATGGACCAGGGGTCGAAGCACGTCACAACACATGAACTCAATTTAAAGCATCTCAGAACAACAGGTAAGTCAGGCAATAGCTGGCGAGCCAGGTAAGTAAAAATGCATGCATGACTTTGATAGGATTGTCACTGTCACACACTGCACAAGCCCATCAAAGTGGGGGCGACTGTAGACACTGCATTTTTTCCTATAAGTCCTAATGATAAGCCTCATATGGACGCACTACCCGATAAGTTGCGGAAGTCGCGGGAAACGGACGTCGGAAGGGAAAATTCAGAAATCAATACCTTGTTGGACTTATTCGTTTGCTTAGCTTCGGGTTCGCTCGTTGGATCTCTGTTTTAAAATTCATCCTTGGCCCACACACCACCAAGCCACACGCCCAAGCCCACCAAAGAACTAAACTCCACACGCCCAGGCCAACCAAATCCCCTCCAAAAAATATCCAACACATTAAACACATGTTAAAATCAAATCAAATCCCACTTCCTAAATTAAATAAATAACATTCCAATTAAATAAATCACATTCCAATTAAATAAATCCAATAAATCCATCTCCTAACTAAATAAATCACCTTGATAAACTAAAGAAATCATTTCCTTATAACAAACTAATTAAATCTTCCCCATAAATACACAATCTTCATTTCCTACCCATACAAGGACAACCCTAACCCACTCCTATAAAAAGAACACATAACCCTTCCCATGTAGAGCTCATTCACGAAAAAAAATAAAAATCAACAAGCAACCCTCTCACCTCTCTCGGCATAACACACAAAGAACCCTCTCACCTCTTCTCGGCAACACACAGCCACTAACAAATCTTCTCATGCATGCGCCACTTCAAATTCCAGCCTTCACGCCAACTGAGCTGCTTCACGTCCAATAAGCTGCTTCACGTTGCTGTTGTTTTATACTCTTTGCGCCGCACACTTATTCACACACAGCAGCATAAGTAGTTATTCTTCATCTTTCATCCACGCAGCCCTAACTCATCACAACCCTAAACATCACGTGAAAGCAGCCCCTCACCCCTCAACAACTACAACGTACCAGCTCTCCACTAAAGTTGCACACAAACCGACATAATAACAAAGAAATAAACCACTCCACCGATAATAAACAAAACCCAAAGCAATAAAATAATGCACAAATAACACCTCATTGACCGCAAGAAACGATCAAAAAACAAGCCCCAAAACTGAGACAAAAACCAGCCCCTACAGTCCCCCGAACTGCACCCTATTTACCGCAAAACAGTCCCCCGAACACAACTCCAATTACCGCAGAAATAGTCCGTAAAACTGCACATTTTACCGCACAAACAGTCCACACAAAAACCATAACAAAAAAAGTCCCTAAACCGCACATACAGTCACCCAAAAACAATCCCTAATTACTGCAAACAGTAACTAAAATCAACGACCAGAAAATACAGCAAAAATAGAGAAAACAACATCCCAAAACAGCGAGGCGGCGAAGGAAAACATCGAACCAGTAACCGGAGGAGTTGCGCGGCATTACCCTTCTTACGGCCGTGTAACGCACTTCCAAGAGGCGACTGAAAAGGTAAGACCTGAGGGCACCCTTTTATTTATTCTCGTTCATCTTTTTTTTAATGATTTATTAGTATTTCTTCGCAATGTGTATTGTTGGTTCATGTATGTTATGGTTGTGGGAAGAATGATTTTGTGCTATATCTCGTGGTATATCGGATGGAAACCCAGATGTAAATTCCGTATCCGAATCCGAATGGACGGTAGTGCGGTCTGTACTTGGGATACAACTCCACGTACTACTTGAGAAACGCACATATTTCGTTTAATCTAATCTTATGTTTATCCATGGTTCATTAGAAATAGCACGTTATTTCCATGCATGATTTAGTTATTTCTTCCGCATTAGGCACTTAATGATATCTCTTCAAGTGTTTATGCTTAGACAATTATTTATTTATATTTCCGCATTTTTCAATTTAATGTGTCCATGAGATTGTGTGTTTCCGTTATTTCGATTTACTTTTATGCATGCAACTTAGATATAGGTTGTATGCAAACTTAGATGTAGGTTATTCTTACGAATGTATGTTGCGTAGACTCGGTTATATTATCACATACATCCATTCATTACAAGTGGCATAAGTATGGGACCATTCCGAACCCAACGGTTTGAGGTCTTCCCTCGCGAGGGGTGAGTGCGGCCTTAAATCATTTCCCAGTTCACACTGGGTGGCGACTCATTTATTCTCTGGTTTAGTCCCCCGTGGGCTACTCCATACTCCCGACCGGGCCGCGAGCCTGGAACAGCGTCGTCGATTTATGTGTCCTACAGTACGCACGTGTTCGGATAGTCCGACGACCGGATTTACTGCCAACATATCCAAGAATCTCATGGGTCGCTTCCCAAAGATTCACCGATGACGTTTGACTTGAACATAATTAATCTAGGATTAATTATACGAGAGAAAATTAATCTGGGATTAAATACGGTAATAATTTATCTGGATAAAATTCGCTTAGAAGACAGAATGATTAATTTAGAATTAATCGATTAAATAATATATTTGATATATTAATTGAAATTAGATTTTAATGCGAAATTAAAATTGGATTTTAATTCGGGCAAACAAATTAATTTAGAGTAAATTCGTAAGCGACTTAATAATAATGTCGCAACGGTAAATTCGTAAATTCAGAATTAAACGAACCCGGGCCCGAGCAAAGTTGCGTGTTGGATTGTTCGACTTAAATTTGGAATTTACAAGTGGTGGGACCTACTTGACTTACATCAACTAGTTTGACTAGTGATGGAAGTGGTTAAAGGTTGAGTGAAAAACTTGGGTTGCTTGTTTTGTACACTAACCAAATCCAACACACTTTGTCTTTATTTTGAAAAAGATATACCAACTTTGAGATTTGATTTTTGTAATTGATTTTTAGAAAATTAAATACACAAAAACAAAAGCAACTCTCTCTCTCTCTCTCATTCCCTCAAAAAGCAGAGAGCTTCTCCCTCTCACTTAGAAATTTTGTTGCAAATTTTCTTCAAGCTAGCACTTTCAAGGAGTCATTCAAGGTGTTAGGGAAACTAATCCCTTGAGTTTGGAACACAACGAAAGGCTTGGAGCTCTTCTCAAACATACAAAAGTTTTGAACTTCATACATCCATTAAATCCGTTCAATGTAAGTCTTCCGCAACTTCTTTGAATATTCACACACCGAATCATGATTAGAGATCATTGGCATGTTCTAGGAACACTAACAATTCCATGATTCGTATTCTAATTAAGTTATCAACTATAGATCGTAGCAGGGAAATCACATTCTTCGACGAAGCAAAGGAATACCGGCCAGATCCGAAAAATCTATGAGTGGATGCTTTGTTTTATGTTTTCTTGATTTATGTTTTAAATTTCTTTTCAAGTTTTGAGTTTTTAAATTGATGAAGAATATGCATGATGTTTTTATGCTTCCGTCTCAGCGCTTGTTTATTGCTTTTATGATTTCTGAGCTATCTATATGTTTCCGCTGAGATGATCGATCATTGTTATGTTTCTGCCCCGACGCTCGTTGCATGTTTTTATGTTTTTACGACTCATCGTATGTTTCCACCGGGGTGATCGTTAGGGTCTCATCCATCTGAAATGGTATGACCCGCTACCTTGTCGACAGGGGATCGTTCGTTCCTCGCTCAGTCTATGCCACGACTTGGGCGTTGAGCGCTTGATATGTTTTTGATGATGCATGCATGAAAAATGATTTACGGATATGTTTTTGATTTTTTTCCCTATGGTTTTGTTATTTTTAGTATCCACTCACCAGGTCGTTCAAACGATCTGACCCCCCACTTCCAGATTCTTTGTTTTGCAGGCTTACCCGGAGGGCGAGTTCGATGAGATGGATACTGATGGCAGTTGATGAGTGGTATTTATATCACTTATTCCCACTCATTTGACCTAATATTTGTATAGTTTCTTGAGTTTTGTGAACGTTTTGATATGTTTTGTGTTATTTTGTAGATAAATAAAGTTTGGAAAGCATTGGAGGCAATTTGGGGCAAAAACGGACAAAAATGCGTCAACAGAGATATTTTGGTCTTAAGCGCGTCGCGACGCCAAGCTTTCAGCGTCGCGACTTCTAAAATGAGCCGAACAGTGCTAACGTGCGCCAGGTCCACAAATCAGAATCTGAGAAAAGTTTGACTTTGCTAAAATGCGCCGTGCCACGTGTCACCATCACAGCTGATCTGCTAACATGCGCCGTGCCACGTGTCAGCATCCTACGGTGCCGACAGTCATCATCGCCACGTCGTCGCCACGTCACCGCCATGTCATCAGCCACGTCAGCAAGTCAACAAGTCAAATTGCAACGTGTCGTGCCACATCATCATCAGCCAATCAGGAAGTGACACGTTATCTGACACGTGGCGGATAAGAATCTCAGCGACCAATCAGAAGCCGCCACGTGTCACAATAATTGAAGCCCAACTACCGCGCCACGTGTCACCTTATCAGCTTATCCAGAATCTTCAAACCAGCGTACCAGAGCGTGCCACGTCGACAAATCTGGCGTAGCAACGCTGGATCCTACCGAGGCCTATAAATTGAGCTCGAGATTTCAGAATTCAGTGCACCACTCTCTCTCTTATAATCTTTCTAAAGAGAGAGTTTCTCTCTCTACTTTCTTTTAATTTTTAGTTTTTTAGTTTTTAGTTTTGTAATTAATTTTAATTACGTTTTGTTAATATAGTAATTTAATTTTTACTTTTTACTTTTTACAGTTTTTATTATTTACCATGAAGAGGTAACTCCCCCAGCTAGGGTGAAAGGTAATTCTTTTACTGTTACTATTTAGATTAATCTCCCTTAAAAATAATATATTCACTATTTAAAATATTGACTTAAAAAGGATACCGCCAGATTGGTCGGTTGGTAATTCATTTTAATCTGATTTAAACCTGACTAATAAAGGATACCGCCAGATTGGTCGGTTGGTAATTTAATTTTGGTTCCGCCTTTATGGCTGGTTGGACTTAATTTGACTTAATCAGGTTACCGCCTATATGGCTGGTTGGAAAAAGAATCACAAGTTTATATATTATTTTATGGGAGATATCTAAATTAGTAGTAGTAAAAGTAATTCCTTTTACCTTAGCATTTTATTTTATTTTATTGTAATTTACTTTTCAGTATTTACTTTACCGCATTTTACTTTATGTCTTTTATTTTCAAGTTTTTACTAGCCCTACTTATGTGTTGTAACTAAATTAGTTATTTGGGGTTGTGATGAAATCCAATATCACCGTTTTATAAGGGTTAGATTATAGCTTGGGTAATATAAAGATTTATTTATTGAGTCTTAAACTTAATGCTTTTTCATTAACTGACCATTAATAAAATTGATCTGGTAAATCTAAAATGAACTAGACATAGGGATTTTAGGTTTCAGCCTTAGACTCAATAGCTCACGATCTTCCTTGAGGATAGATAACCCTTTAATAGATTTCCTTACAGGATAGGAATATACCTGTCGGGCGGGGGTAGCCATAATTGGAACTTAAACTTAATGAATCCAGATAATTTGGTTGACATAGACATATGATTCAATTGGGTTAAACTGGGTATTTGTGTCTGATCATCGACAGAGGCTTACACATAATTTAGTGTTCCAGGTTAATAAATCAATATATTACCAAACTTTAAGATAACCACTTCATCTTTAAAATGATATTGGAAGAAATCACAACCCTAGATAGTTTTTAATATTGAATTTTCTTAAAACCTATTTTCGACAATTTTATTTACTTGCTTTTAAATTTAGAATCGTCACCATTTCAAATCAATCAATCAACTTGTTAGATATTAGTAATCATTTGACCTCATAAAATTAATAGTTTAGATATTAAGTCCTCGTGGGATCGATATTTTTATACTACTTGAACGATACGTGCGCTTGCGTTATACGTGTGTGTTTACGCCGGTCAGAAGTCACTAGGGTATTCGATCCACTAGGTCAAGTTAGAAACATAGTTCATTCAGTCAGAGTCAGGAAATATCGTGTATCATATATGTTATATAGTGAATAGTATATATGCCATGCATCATAAGTGTTCAATGTCAAAGTTATAATGTGTAGTTGAGTACTTAGTATGAGGAGTGTTATGTATGATGGCGAGTTGGGCATTGGTCTTGTGCATGACAGCATGAGTTTATATATAAAATGAAATTATCAGTTGTCAAATAGTCAAAGACTTTGGGGGATAGGACGACCTATTCCCTGCCGGTAATATCTCCGGATTTGGAGTGTTACATTAGGGAGGCGTCAACGAAGGTTTTTAGATTGTCCTCCTTCACATGACTCGTGTTCTTCCATTAAACCTCCAAAAGTATACACCAACAATACTTGAATAATAAATTAAAAAAGAAAAAAAAAATATCTGACAAAGCTGACATCTGTGCCAACAAGTGCTTAATTTCTTTACAGTTCCCATTACAAACTTTCACTCAATCACAGTCGTTGAACGTTTCTATTAACATAATGAAATAGATGACGTTATCCTATTTACGTTAGTAGATGTTAACACTCCTTATTGATGAGTTACTAAAATTCAAAATTACGTAAAGTTTGATCTTGAATCATTTTTGTATAAACAACTTTGATTTATTTGTTTATAAATTATTTAAAAATCATGCATATCTGTAACACACGAGAACTAGCTAATTAGGTTGTGGGGTCGGGGGTTCACGTAGCCTAACAAAAAGTATAAATCAATTTTTTGCAGTCAAAAAAAAATTATTCAAAATATATATATTATTATATGTGTCGGTGTTGGAACTTTTCAATGGCAATATAAATAAAACTTGAGGCTTTAAGAAATCACACGGGCATTAGTTGAAAAATATAGCATAATTCAATAGATTTTGACATAAGAATATTTTTTGAGTAAATTTTAAAAATACATAAATTAACTTTATAATTAACTCAAATCTATATACTAAAAGAACATTTACATATATTATATTAGGAATGGCAAAATCTGGATTCGGCTAAGTTTTGGTGGATATATATAGGTCTATATTAGGATCCGGAAGCAGGCACACCTAGATCAGATCTAGAAATTCGGACTTTTAATTTTTTTTAATTTATATTTATATTGTTTAAATTTTTAATTACATTATTTTATTTTTATTTTTATATTTATATTTTGTAGTTTGTATTATTTTTAATTCCATTCTTTTGTATTTTTAATTCTATTTTATTATATTTATATATTTTAATAAAATTCGGATCCGAATCTAAATTCATACGGATCCAAAATTCCGCCACTTGAGTCTAAAAGTTTTAATTCCAGACTCGGATATTTCCGAACCCGAATGTTCTGAATCCATACAGATCTACGCCGGAGCATGAAAGTTTTTTAAAGTTTTTTCATCTATAATTATTATTACAACTAACATTAATATATATATATATATATATATATATATATATATATATATATATATATATATATATATATTCTCCCAAATTCATCTCAACAACCTTTGAAGATTATAATAATTATTTGAACTCTTCTAGCACGCTTTCTTTCCCAAGACAGCCTAGATTTGGTCATAGATGCTCAGATAATTGTAACACTAAACATACGTTCCTTTTAAGCAACAAGACACATGAAAAGTAAAATAATTAAATATGATCAATTTGAACTGTTAATTAATCAAAATGATGGATTCAAGTCTCCCTAATTAAACTAAATGATTGAAATTACTTTTTATGTCCATTTTTTTTTTTCAATATATCAATATCGTTTACAAATGTCATAAAAATAGATAGTCATGAGTGTACATGATATCCGCAGGCTGTGCTGCCGCCCATGATGTCCGCAGGCCAGCACGATGTTGGCAATCTTATTCAGGGAAGTGTTATTTTATTGATATACACACATTCCAAACAATAATACATACATAATAATAACTTAAATATTACAAAATTATTATAATGATAAAACTTTTAGTAAATGGGTTAATTAAGTTTTACTTTGATTTGATATAATCTATCGAGATGATTCCACTTGACAACATTTGTCTATAATTGTATCTTCGATTATATTTTCGACGTATTTGTCGATACTTACAATTATAAATTATATTTTGGGCTCTCCTAATAATCGATTGAGTATCACAGTATTTACTAATGGCTGATATATATTTTGGTCAGTTTGGAATATCCTCTCATAAATTTTCGAAGCATCTTTACTTCTTCTCTTTCTTTGTCTAATGCTATGAATGTAGACTCTATAGTAGACCTTGCAATGCATGTCTGTCTTGATAATTTACATGACATACGTGCATCACTAATATTGATTTTCGTATAGCACACATACGCACATATCGTATAAGTAATATACGGGGAATCGTTATTAATGTCCAATATCAAATTTTCTCAATGATAATCTTATCTAGATTAACGATTATGAAAAGTAATGAGAATATGAAAGCTAATTAAATTAAACTAAAGCAGTTAAAAGAAAAACTTAAACATTTGAAAGTAAAAAATGAAAATAATTTAGGATCACAACTTCCCTATAATATTCCCATAAATCTTTCTCCTACCTTTATAACTGAACAATTATGATGAATTGTTCACATAGAATACAAAATTATTTACAAGCCCCTATCAATGGTCAAGTGGAAATGCTCAATTCAGTATAATTACGTATATATGTAAGATAATTATCCTAAATCAAACTCATTAAGATCAAGTTCTACTTATGGCTATGCTTGCTCTGCAGATGTATCTACCATGTAAGGAAATCTATTTTTACTAATAAGATCAAGTGTTATCAATTTCTAAGGTTAAACCAAAACACTCTTTGTCAAATTCATTAGAGTTTACCCCAACTATCCTATGATTATCAAGTAATAAAACACATTAAAAATAAAGACTGATAAATAATTTACATAGAAAATCACAAATCAATCATAAAAGAAATTCAATCAATAAAGTTTACTTTTAGATTTCATTGCATTCCTAAAATTAAATTTAGTTCATGATGAAAAAAATAAACAACAACATTTTGTTCAACATAATAAGCAATAAATAATTAATAATGAAGAGATAAAGAAAACAAATCTTGAAGGATGTCAATCTCCAATATCCAAATTCTTTAATATATTCTCTCGATTCTTGCTTGATCTTGTTGTTCTTGGTATTTCTTGAATGATGTTTCGGTTTAGAATGTGTTTAAGCCTAAAAAATGCTTATTTCCGTTCCAAAAACCTAAATGAAGTAACCCTAGATATTCTCTTATAAAAACCAAGTTTTCTATTCAAGATCTATCACATTGATGGCGCGCCACTGAGGGACTAGTGTTGTTCCACTAATTGTTTATTGTTCACTAAAACTATTTTTAACAATCTCTAGTGTCCCATGACAAGATTTTGGTGGTGCGCCACAGCTGGATAGTGTAAAAACTTTATATTCCAGCTCATATTTGAACATGATGGATGTCTATTTAGTATTTGATGTAAACTAAAACATTGTAAATATTTAAATTTTCTATTCAATACAACTTGAATCCCTCAATTTATCATCATATGAGAATGTTATGTTCAAACTACTGAATGCTACCTAAATTAAGAAGCCACTGGTGTAAATTGAAAATTTTGGATTTTTTCTCCTTTTTACCTAAATTTTCATATAATGTACTCTAAACAATAAAATCAAGAATATTAGTGCATTTAACATATTCAAGAACATTAAAGTGAGGGAAATAAATAGTAAATATACTTGAAAATTATTTATTATGTACAATCATCGCACCTCAAACTTGAATTATTGTTTGTCCTCAATTAATGACCAAATGAAAACAACAAAATAAATAACAAATTAACTAACTAAACCATTTTTGTTGGGATCACATTTGCATTTAATGTATGTAATAAACCTTTAAACCCCTATGTGATCCTATTGGACGAGTTATAGTATCGTGAGGGCTTACAATTATGACCCACAAACATCATTTAAAACTACTAAATAAACAAACATATGAATGAGAAAATATAACATGGTCAAATTCTCACAGAAATACCTTAAAGATCATTATATAATATGACAATGGCTCAAAGAAAACTTCAATATGTTGTAAATAGTCTTAACTTCATTAAACAAATTAAATTCATCTCAGTTAGATTCTTGCAGTGAGTGTATGAATCAATTTCATCATAGTTTATCCCATAGATCATCAATTTTAATAGTTTTTTTTTTATCATGACAATCGAAATAAAATATGTGAAACCAACTTATTTATCTTAAAATCTCTATATTTTCACACTTTCTTGACAACTACATAAGGCATATATCAAAATCTTGTAATTTATGTTGGATAATTATGACCCATAACATCACTATTTGTATAGAACATGGTGTTGTTGTACAAATTAACTATGTGACAAAGGAAATTACTCTTTTATCATTTGTAATTGGATTACTCGGATATATAAATGATAAAAGTCCTTATGATTAGTTCCGGATTAATAAGATATGAGACATTATTAATCCACAAAGGTTTAATCATTAAATATCCATAGTCGTAGTATTATCGAGACTGGACATCGATAATGCGGAATAGGCTAGTATTACACTTGTGCATGTTATGGAAGCGTAACGACATAGTTCTCATATATTTGGGTATTGGATACTCATGCAAGTGTAATAGGAGGTTCTGTTTACCGATGGTACGGAAACAGCTTCGCTCTGGATAGACCCATCGGAATCCCATTGGTATTATGACTATGTGTCTATGGGAATCCGAATCAGGGTTGGTGTATTTGGTCTTAACCTGAGACTTGCATCGCTAATACTTGTGACAATCAGTATACTTTGGTTTTGGTCGTCCGGGGCTTTAACAGGTTCTGTGTACGCCTCTTCTGGGTATACTGAGAATCATAGTGTATTGGGTGTGATGTCAAGATGGAAGTATCACTTCAGTCATATGGAGATGATGATCACGCAGAGATACAAAATTGGTACTCTAAGTGCTATAGCCATCGGGGAAGTATGACTAGGTCATGACTTTCCGATCATAGAGAGACTAGTTGTTAGTGATCCGATATATATTTCGTACGGGGCAGACACAACTCCAGCCTCAGGCCTAGCATGTGACATCCGATACTGGATCGTAATGCGCAATACTACGTATACTACGCCTGACAAAGATCTTGTATTCCATAGAAGAATATTTCTGGAGAATTGGGAAGGCACGGTGCTTTGCTAGAAGCCAACCATGTCTTGTAAATCGGTAAGAACGTGGTACCGGGTACGCACGTATTCAGATAGTCCGATAACCGTATTTACTGCCAACATATCCAGGAATCTCTTAGGTCGCATCCCAAAGATTCACCGATGATATTTGACTCGAACAAAATTAATCTGGGATTAATTATGAGAGACAGAAAATTAATCTGGGATTAATTACGTCAAGAATTAATCTGGGATTAATTGCGTCGAGAATTTATCTGGGATTAAATTCGTCGAGAGGAGAGAACGCGATTAATTTGGAATTAATCGGTAAAATAAATTTAATAGTTAAATTAGATTTTACAATTTAATTTATTTAATTGGGCTAAAATAATATATTAGATATATTAAATGAAATCGGATTTCAACGCGGAATTAAATTGGATTTTAATTCTAGCGAACGAAATAATTTGGAATTAATTCGTAAGCGCCTTTAATAATAATTTTGCAAGGCATAATTATTTAATTAATTTAGATTTAATTACGTCACGACGGAAAATTTGTTTAGTCGGATTAAACGAACCGGGCCCTAATTGTGTTGTGTAAGCCAACCAAATTTTGAATTAAATGGGTGGGACCCATGACTTACATCAATTGTCAACAATTGATGTAAGTGGTTGGTAATAAATTAAATTAGATTTGTTACACATCATACCTACCAAGTTTAATATAATTAATGAATTTTTGGAATTTATTAATTTCTCTCTCTCTAGCCGAAACAAAAAAAGCAACATTTACTTTTAATTTTAAGAAATGAAAAAGTGAGTGGCCATTAAAAATTCTCTTTTTTTGAGAAGGCCGAATGGCCTCTGGTTTGTAAGAAAAAGGCAAAAGCATTATTTTGGTTTTCTTTTAGAAAGAAAGCAATTGGACTCTGCTTCTCCTTTTTGTACATGCCGAAAGGCAATTGGGTTTCTGTTTGAAGGATGGCCTTTGCCAGGCCGATTGCTTCCTCTCTGTTAGTCGAACTGTTGCTTCTCTTGGAGGGCAGTTTTTGGTTAATTTTGTTCTTACTATCACATATGGGAGTCAATTAAAAGTAATAGAGATACTCACCCATAAGCTTGGAAGCTTCAACATCTATGGAATTTTTGAAATCCTAAATCTGATCAATGTAAGTATTCTGCAATATTCTTGATTAATTCACATAATAATCACACTTAGAGATCCCGTGGCATGTCTAAGACACTAACAATGGTATCCGAGTGAGATCTAAGCATGATTTGGATCCTTGAGTTTATAAACTTTAATTTGGGTATTTTTGCTTGGAGCATGAAAATGCAAAATTGATGGTTTGGTTGAGCTTGTATGATGTTTAATTGGATTTGTGCATCATTGATTTTGTGATAAATTGATTAGATCAAAATTCCCCAAAATCCATGATTGGCCGATTACTACCCTAGGAAGCTCATGGTTAATTTTTTGAATTAGACAATTGGATAAGAGGTGCTATCATTAAGTAAGTTATATTATGGAAAAATGAATTGTTCGTATTCATGAATCAGACATAAATACGATCCGGATTGGAACTCTGAGCACCAACCCGAACAATTTCTCCCACTTGCTCTAGTGCCAATCCATGGTATCATATACACATATCAATGTGTATCACATACTCATGGTCTTCAAGAGTTAACCCAGCACTCAAGAGGTAGACAATAGCAAATAGGTCCGCTATAACATATTGAGTTTCTCCAACAAACCCAATCGTTTCCCTTAGCCAACTGTTAGGGTTGGTACTCGGAGTGCCAATCCGGATCGTATTTATGTGCGATTCATAAATACGAGCAATTCCATTTTCCATAATATTACTTATTAATGGTAGCACCTCTTGTCTTTTATACACATATTCGATCTAATTGCGATTAGATATCTAATTATGATTAGATTGAAACTAAATCTGATTTAGTGCGTGTATATTAGACAAAGACCCTAGTAGTGTCATTAATAAAAAGATAAACATTAAGAAAATGTTCGATTAACTAAATAACATAGAACAATGCTTTATGAGATTTTATCACATAAGCGTTAGATGCTTATTATGTATGGTAAAGATAGTCTGATACAAGATCGCACCACATATCTGTTGGGTTTCTATTAGGTCCCAAGGATCAAATCAAGCAATGAAACTCATGTGCGAATACTCAAAGATGTTGCATAATACTTACAATGAACGGCTTTTGCGATGCGAGGAACAACGAAAATCTTCAAGCTTTCATCCATGGAAGCTCACAGTTTTCTGCTCCAAAAGTGCTCCAAGAAATCGGTCATCACCTCCATCAAGCTCCAAGCTTTGTGTTGTGATTCCATGCTCACGGGTGCGGTTCCCTATCACCTTCGCAAGACTCTTAAAGTGTGCTAGCACTCTTGATTTTGCAACAAAATCATCACATTTTCTTCCTTATTGCTCTCGGCATTTTGGCAAGAGATTGAGAGAGATTTGGCCCTTGGCCGTGAGAGGGAGAGAGTGAGAGAGAAGAGGTAGGTTTGTGTATCTAATACACTTATTTAATTTTCCAAAAATCAAATAATGATATACCAATTTTTGCTTTCAAAAAGTCAAGGCATTTAAGCCTACAACCACCTCCATCAACTATTCACATCAAAAGTGACTAGACATCACATCACTCAAAGTGACAAGTGATTTGATGCTTGATGTGACTTGTGGGCCGCACTTTAATTCGCAATGCGAGTGAGCCCGCAAACACTCCCGGGCTCGGGTTCGCTAATTCCAAATTAACAAATTTTCCGTCGCGACGTAATTAAATAATTATGCCTAGCAAAATCATTATTCAAGTCGCTGACGAATTAATTCTAAATTAACTCGTTTCCCGAATTAAAATATAATTTCAATTCCGCGTCGAAATCCAATTTCGTATAATATATCGAATATATTATTTTATCGATTAATTCCAAATTAATCGTTCTCTCTCTTTAATTAATATTTTATCCCAGATAAAATATTTCCGTAATTAATCCCAGATTAATTTTCTCTCTCATTAATTAATCCCAGATTAGTAACGTGCGAGTCATACGTCATCGGTGAATCTTTGGGAAGTGACCCATGAGATCCTCGGATATGTTGGCAGTAAATCCAGTCGTCGGACTATCCGAACACGTATGTACCTAGTACTACGTTTTTACCGATTTACAAGACATGGTTGGCTTCTAGCAAAGCACCATGCCTACCCAATTCTCAGGAAATATTCTTACTTGAATATGTGATCTATATCAGGCGTAGTATACGTAGTATTGCGTATTTCGATCCAGCATCGGATGTCACGTGCAAGGCCTGGGGCTGGAAATGTGCATGCCCCGTACGAAGCACATATCATATCTCTGGTAACTAGTCTCTATAATCGGATAAACATGACCTAGTCATTTTATCCCGATGACTGCAGTACATAAGAGAACCAGTTCCGTATCCTACGTGATTATCATCTCCACTATGACTGGAGTGATACTTCCATCTCGACATCACACCCAATACATTACGATTCTCAATATACCCAGAAGAGGCGTACACAGAACCTGTTAAAGCCCTGGACGACCAAAACCAAAGTATATTGATTGTCGCAAGTATTAGCGGTGCAAGTCTCAGGTTAAGACCAAATAAACCTACCCTGATTCGGACTTCCATAGACACATAGTCATACTACCAATGGAATTCCGAGGGGTCTATCCAGAGCGAAGCTGTTTTCCGTACCATCGGTAAAACACAACCTCCTACTACACTTGCATGAGTATCCTATACCCAAATATATGAGAACTATGCCATTATGCCCTCACAACGTGCACAAGTGTAATACTAGTCTATTCCGTATTATCGATGTCAAATCTCGATAATACTACGACTAGGGATATTTAATGATTAAACCTTTATTGATTGATACTGTCTCATATCATCTCAATCCGGAACTAATCATATGGACCTTCTATCATTTATATATCTTGGTAATCTACTTACAAATGATAGAAGAGCAATTTCCTTTGTCACATAGTTAATTTGTACAACAACACCATGATCTGTACAAATAGTGATGCTATGGGCCATAACTGTCCAACAATCTCCCACTTGGTCTATAGCTAATCACTCAAGTGTCCTACACCCGAACTATGTACGGTTCGCTCAAACTTCAGCTGAGAAAATGCTTTCGTCAGCGGATTTGCATGATTATCATTTGATGCGATTTATTCGATCATCACATCGCCACGATGTATGATCCGAACGAATCAGATGAATATTTGAAGTATATATCTGGATCGTTGATGAGACCATTAATTCTTAAGCCAGTGCTGTAGCCTACCTTAGCTGCTAACAGAACTATTCCTAATCTGATTAGGATTATTATCAATCCAGAAGGCTTCTATTGCTGCCTCAGCTGCAGCAATAACCCACTTGTGTTGTTTATTCGGTAACAGTATCTCGCTTGGAAGATTTCCAGCTCACTGTTCCGTTATTCAAACTTTATAGTACTGTTGTTATGACTAATAGTCGTTATATCGGTTAGGAAACTTGCAACAGTGAACCTAGTCACTTCAAGTTCTCCTTCTCCATAGTATAAGACAACATCCTTAGTTCCTCTAAGATACTCAAGGATGTTCTTAACATCAATCCAATGACTATCAGTTGGATTGGCCCGATTGTGACTCCATATGCTCAAAGCGTATGAGACACCAGGTCACATACATTTTTCAATGTACGAGTTCTCGGAGAGTATCAACAATTTTTAGATCTATCCTAGTAGATCTTTATTCCTAGAATAAATGTTGTCTCTCCCAAGAATTCTACGGAGAATTTTCATGAAAGCCATGCTTTCACCGATAGTTTTTATGGGAATATCATTTCCAAGAAATGACATATCATTATTTTAGGACAGTCACTGTCAGTGCGCTCCCACTAACCTCCTTATATACACAAGAATCATTTTCGTTTTGAATCAAATCATACACCATTATGATTACATCAAAACGATAGTTCCAAGAACCCAATGCTTGCTTCAATCCATCCATGGATCGAATTTAACTTGCAAACCTTGTTTGCTCGTTTTGGTACGCCAAAACCGTCAGGATGTTGTTAACATCCTCCAAAAGGTTTCCGTTAAGGAAAGCGGTTTTGGCATTCTGTTGCCATATTTCATGAATGAAACATGCAGCATCAGCAAGCATTATCCAAATGGATTTAACAATAGCAACAGGTAAAAGGTTTCATCGTAATCTACACAACGTTGATAACGATACCTTTTCGCTACAAGCCTAGCTTAGTACGTTGGTATGTTGCCTTCCATGTATGTCTTCCTTGAAGACTTATACAGTACCTATAGGCACAATGCCTTGCGGTACATCAACTAGTATCCAAACTTAGTTGATATACATGGAATACATTTCGGATATCATGGCACTTTGCCACAATAGGGAGTTGATACCTTGTATCACTTCCTCATACGTAGTCAGTTCGTGTTCCTCAATAAGATTGACATATTTATGAGGTGAGATCAGAAACCCATACCCCAGGTTGTTTTCTAACTCTCTCCGACTTACGTGGTTCTTGTGTATTCGAAGATTATTGGTATAGATTCATCCTTGATGAACTATTTGTGTTCCATTAAGGAATCGGTGCCTGGAATAGTATTACTCCAATTTTCATCGAGTTTTACTTTCCTCCCACTTACCACTGCATATAGGTATTCCTCTTAGGAAGACCGCATGGCGAGCAACAATTACATTGTTCTCTAGTGAGTATTATAAGAACTATACTTTGGTTTCCCTAGGATAACCTACAACTTAGGCACTTATCCGATTTGGGTTCTAGTTTGGTATCATCCAAACATATGCCCAGCATACCCAACTCTACAGGAATGAGAGAACCCATTTTCTTTCCTGTTCATATCTAATATGAAATCTGTCTAACAGATTTTTATGGAACCTTATTCAAAATAAGTTCTGCACTGTTAATGCGTATCCGTTGAAGGAAATGGTAGCTCAGAGCGACTCATGATTAACCTTATCATGTCCAACAAAATTCGGTTTGTCCGTTCGGACACACCGTCAAATTGACGTGTTCCGGGAGGAGTCCTCATTGAAATAATACTACTCTTTCAAGTATTTGAGAAACTTATTGCTTAAGTATTTTTATCGTGGTCTAACCGTGATGGTTTAATACTTTAGCCGATCTTTTTATTTATTTCATGTCGAAACTCTTTGATTTCATCAAAAGTTTCCGATCCGTGTTTCAAAAGAAACATATAACCATAATGCGATGCCACATTCGTAAAGGTCACGAAACATTCATATCCACATCTAGCCTAGCTAGATATGGGCCCACTTACGTCACTATGAACGAGGGCTAATAGATCGGTGGCACTTACACTTTTACCAAGTAAATGTGTTATAGGCACTTTGCCCAATAAACTAGATTCGTAGACATTATTTGAATAGAATCAAATCTGTCCTAGTATCCACTCTTCGAAAGTGTGGATATACGAGTCTTGTTAATTGTGTCCCAGACAACAATGCCACTTATAAGTCTCAACTGATTAATTCAGTTCGAGCTATTTGTTTGTCATGTCATATGTATGAGATTTATTTATATTCAAAATATAAATACTGTTATTCACATCTAATGTGTTTATCTCAATATCATCTTTATATAATAAAACACTTTAGTGTTCTAGAATATAAAGGTATATCCGCAACGGATTATACTCTGATATAGAGATAATGTATCTAGTCAAACTAGTTACATTGTAACAGTTTCCTAATTTAAGTACACACCGTAAGGGTAGTTCCTAAACTTAGGTTTCTACGGTTAAAACAGCGACAATTTTCCCATTTTCAATTCACAGATCAATCTCAACTAAAGTCAGTATCCTGCTTACAGCAGATTCTGCACAATAGTACATATTTTATGTACCGCATTTAGTATCCAAAATCCAATTTTAATACTAGCAGTGAACATCTTTATGACAAACATATTTGAAGTCGGAGCCTTGACCGTTTTCAATTCCTTCATGTCTGCCTTGTTCATATGGCAGTCACGCTTCCGTGTCCCCGTTTGCCACAATTTAGGCAGACATTTTGGGATATGTCCTTTGTCTTCCCAGAAGATTATAATGATTTTTCCTTTGCCCATTTTTCCACACTCCATAAGCCTTTGGCCAAGCCTTGGCCTTCTAGAATGTCGAAGTAAGATGCGCTTTGCGCTACTTGCCTTATTGCAAACTTTGGCTTTGTCTCCTTGAGTATAGCCAATAACTCTCCAAGAGTTTTCTATTGCAATTTGTACTTCTAAGATCTAAAGATAGATCTATGAAGATCCTTCAATTTCATTATCATACTATAAGGGTCCAATCCTTAGTTCTGAATAAGAAATTAAGGAGTCTATTTGGCAAGCATAATGGATTAAGCACTAAAGTTATCATCACATAAATATTCCAAATATCATGTTCTATTATTTGCTTAACTCCAGGCTTAGGCCTAAGATGTTATTTTATCAAATAAAGTAACTTCTTAGTTTTCAGGACTATCTTGAATCATTATTCCCAATTTGAAAATTAAATCCGTTTAAATACATTTTCACCCAGGATTATGTTTTAAACACTAATCTTTCAATTATCTTGATTCCAATAGTCCAACTATTTAATCAACAATTTAAGGTACTATTGATTATAATGATTACTATAGTCCAACTATATAATCAACTATAATTTAATAGATTAAATTCAATTATATTGATTACTATAATCCAATTATAAAATCAACTATTAATTGAAATTAGTTAATTCAAATATATTGATTACTATAATCCAATTATATAATCAACTATAAATGAAATAGTTTGAATACAGTCCAACTGTTTTATTAAAACAACAATTAAATATTAGTCCAGCTAATATATTAATTTATTTGACGAAAAATTTGAATGAGCGCATATGGCAAGTAACTAAACGAATATTGCAAATTTAATACTTGCCTCCCACTATTTTTCGGCGAGCCTCTAACCCTCTGTGGAGTACTCGGGAAACCTTGTTTCCTAGTGGGCTAGGATCCCATTAAATAACACACAATCTTGACTTTGGCCAACAAATTGTATGATAATTAACTAGGTAGATCTCTAAGATCAATTGGATCTCATCCAATTCCTAGATCCAGTAGGTGGACATCCAAGTCCGAAACATATATCTTATATATGCCAATATATCCAATATATTTCCTAACATTTTTCCTCTGAATCAACTAAGCCTTGGCTTTGGCACAACAAACTTAGTGATCCCAGTTAAGCGGAAACCATTGACCTTGGAAAGCTTCGTAATCAATGTCGATGGACAAGAAGTGATCTTGACTTTGGCCAACAAATCACAACTTGGACAAGACACCAATATGGAACAAAGCTTTCATGATTCAAACACATCCTCGACGGACAAAGGTCTTGACTTTGGCCAACAAACCAATGCCAGTCTTGGATCTTGAGTAAGAATCACTCAATGGAAGGAAAAACGCTAAATATGATGTTGAGGGTTTTTCGCGTGTAATTGGCAACCAATTAATTATCTTTGTTAAGGTCTCATCATCATACACCCTTAAACATGCATTCTAAACACATAATAAGGCGCGTATAAATAAATATAATAATGATATGCGGATGGATACTTAAACATTGTTCCTAGAACAAGTCTCTCCATTTCCTCTCTCCCGCTAGCACAAGTATTACTTCTACCCGATTACATAACACTTCTAAAGAAACCTCATTTACATTGAGGGGAATATGTGAGAAGAGAAATACAAAGAGTAAGGAGGTAATCGGCTGGACACGCAGGTCAAATTAATAAATTCTAAATTTATTACAACAATTTCCAAAATTGCCCCCACCCATCTAATATCCATCCGATATACATTATTCATACATCGCAACCATGTATTCACACAAGCATGTTATCAATCAATCTAATCCATTGATTAATCTGAATATTAATGACCATCCAATGTTCAAACAACGATTTGATTTTGCGCGAGTCCGACTCGTTTTGCGAATAAGTACTCAAAGTACGAATTCTTGAATTAAATTAAACTACAACATTAAATCCAATTTAATTTGTATTTAATACTAATTCATTTATTTAATTCCAAATTAAATATTACACTTTATTAACGAACCTTTACGACTTAGATTCTAAATCTAATCGTTACGGGTCTCAAAGCCCGATTAACATCAAATGTCAATTTAATTAAAGTCCATTGGGCTTTTAATTAATTTCTAAGGCATGGACTTTTGGTCAATATGGGTCAAACCCAAATACCAAAGCCCATTTAAGGAATCACCCTTATTTGCCAAGAAACCAATTTAGGCCCATTTGGCCCAATTAATATTAAAGGTCCATTTAAGTCATAATTGGACTTTATGGAAATGGTTTTGGGCCCAATTGGATCCAACCAATTTAGCCTAAACCTAGCTTGGTACAACCAAGCCCATTAAGCCCAATTACAACTTTTCAAGCCCAATTTCCAAAATAGGCCCAATTAATTAAATTACCAAATTCCAAATTTCATAACTTAATTAACCAAAGTGTATGCCATAATTAATTACCCAAATTAACATTTCCAAAACACCAATTTGTACAATTAATTATGCTCATTAACATCAAAACATGTCCAACACATTTTAATCAAAAATCAATCATTTTCCATGCTTTCTTTGTCTCGGCATTATAGGGTTTTTATGTCCAATTGTAAATCCAATCCAATTGAATCTTAAATCAACATTACCCAATTATTTCAAGTCATCCAATGATCAAAGAAACAAAAATACCATGACATTTAGGGCAATAGTAGATTCGGCCAAGCCAATCTTTAGGGGAAAATTGATCCAATCTATTTTTCACAAAATTGATTATGCACAACTCAAAGTAAACATAATATAAGCATATTCCAACAATCAATTTCATCAAAACATGCTCAAATTCAATTTACCCAACTTTACCCTAATTCAAGTTTCATGCTCAAAATGGCTCAAGATACCATTGTTGGGTTTCTATTAGGTCCCAATGATCAAATCAAGCAATGAAACTCATGTGTGAATACTCAAAGAAGATGCAGAATACTTACAATGAACGACTTTTACGATGTGAGGAACAACAAAAATCTTCAAGCTTTCATCCATGGAAGCTCACGGTTTTCTGCTCCAAAAGTGCTCCAAGAAATCGGTCATCACCTCCAAAGTGACAAGACATCACATCACTCAAAGTGACAAGTGATTTCACGCTTGATGTGACTAGTGATTTGATGCTTGATGTGACTTATGGGCCGTACTTTAATTCACAATGTGAGTGCGCCCGCAAACACTCCCGGGCTCGGGTTCGCTAATTCTAAATTAACGAATTTTTCGTCGCGACGTAATTAAATAATTATGCCTAGCAAAATCATTATTCACGTCGCTGACGAATTAATTCTAAATTAACTCGTTCGCCCGAATTAAAATCTAATTTCAATGTAGTGTGCAGCTATAACGTAGTTTGTAATTGACATTGGGAAGCGTCACTATAAGTTGTATGTCCTTAAATAAA